>BQNB010011647.1:38312-70415 GCA_026074375.1 Tanacetum coccineum | reverse complement strand
TACAAAACAGAGAAGCTAGCAAGGATTTATATCAACGAGATTGTGGCAAGACATGGCGTACCGGTGTCAATCATCTCAGACTGTGATGGTCGATTCGCGTCACACTTATGGCAAGCTCTTCAGAAGGCGTTAGGTACAAAACTACACATGAGTACGGCTTACCACCCTAAGACCGACGGTCAGAGTGAGCGTACTATTCAGACGCTGGAGGATATGCTACGAGCTTGTGTTATGGATTTTGGTGGCAGTTGGGATACTCATCTCCCATTGGTTGAGTTTTCTTATAATAACAGTTACCACACGAGCGTTAAGTGTGCACCATTCGAGGCTCTGTACGGGTGGAAGTGTAGATCCCCCGTGATATGGACTGAAGTGGGAGAAAGTCAGCTTATTGGACCAGAAATTGTGCAAGAAACGACAGAAAAGATTATTCAAATTAAGGAAAGGTTGAAAACGATAAGGAGTCGCCAGAAAAGCTATGCTGATAAGAGGCGTAAGACTCTTGAATTCAAAGTTGGAGATCGAGTGTTACTTAAGGTATCTCCATGGAAGGGAGTGGTACGATTTGGTAAGAAAGGAAAGCTGGCACCACGATATGTGGGACCATTTGAAATAGTGGAGTGTGTTGGACCGGTGGCTTATCGGCTGAAGTTACCCCAGGAGCTTAGCTGTGTCCACGACACGTTTCATGTGTCAAACCTCAAGAAGTGCTTGGCTGAGCCAGATGTTCAAGTGCCTTTGTAGGAGATCGAGATTGATGAAAATCTGCGTTTTGTCGAAGAGCCTATTGAGATTGTGGATCGAGATGTGAAAAAGCTAAAGCGGAAAAGAATCCCATTAGTCAAAGTTCGTTGGAACTCTCGACAAGGAGCTGAGTATACCTGGGAACGTGAAGATCAGTTCCGAAAGAAATATCCGCATCTCTTCTCTAAACCCGTACCTTCGTCAAGTGTTGCAACTTGAGCCTTGAGGACAAGGCTCTTCTAACCGGAGGAGACTGTAACATTTCGTATTTTCAGGTCATTTACAACGCTATTTAATTCACTATTTATTTTAGTCTCGTACGCGTTTACTTTTAATTCTTATTATATAGTTAAATCGCGTAAGCTAAAAATTATCATTCAACGTTAACGGGCACTAAACAAATTAAAGTTTACGTCAAGCAAACATTATATTATTATTTTTTATTATTATTTTATTTTTACGAAAGTAATAATTAATTTTTATATTTTATTTTTATTGGTTGCGTAAAACGTTTACGTTTCGCAATTAAATACATTTAGGTATACCCGGAAGCACCAAAACTTTTCTACGCTTCAACAAATACCCTCTATTATACCCAATACCCAAAAGTTTTATAAACTTTACCCACTTAACTTATCTTGCCGCCCACACTTAAGGTTTACAAGTTTTAGAATTCAAACAACACTACTAGAAACATGTACTCTTCCATCCTTTAACTTAATCCCATGTACATCATGTGCAAATAAATCTTCATGAAATATCAAGGAACATTCCTTGTCCTTATTCCCCTAAAACACGCAGCCAAGAAAACATGGAGAACCCAAACATATTTCTTAAGACTTCTTATCACACATGAGTACTTGAACTAGTTGACTACTTTTTCTTATGCTAGTTTCCTTTGTAACCGGCCCCCCTATCCCATGTAACACTTGAATTTTTCAAATAGTTATCTTGACCATTTCTTGTAGTGTATATATATAAGTGTATACTAGTCTTGCATGCATTCTTATTCACTCGTAAGTTCAAAACACTCTTCCTTGTTTCTTAACCCCAACCCACGGCTCACATATCAAGCACCAAGAACAAACCATAAACTTTCACTTATCAAGTATACAAGTGATCTAGGGTGATATCTAAGGTAGTACAAGAAGGTTTGGAGTCTTGGTTTTGTTTCATCATCTTGCTTGCCTAAGGTCATCTAAAACTCGATCCTTTCATACTTCATTTCATGTTTTTACATACTTGTTATCTTGTTATCACCACCTAGGTTTTGTTACACCTTTTCTCTTTTGAATGGTTTTCATAAACTGTTTTCAGAGTAAGAATACAGCTCGTTTTACCAAGTAAACTTATTGATTTCTATACGTAGGCGTTACATGACTGTTCTTACAAAAAAAACTTGATTTGTTTACTACATATTTAAAATCGTAAATTTTGGACATGATTGTTTTACCTTGGACACAAGTATTGTTTTCTAAACTGTATGCTATCCAGATTATTGCCTGAATGCTATTGTCTAAGAGCCACGAACTTGGGTTGCAATATCCTTTATTTTGCCACGAACTCGGGTGCAAATCCCTTATAATTACGAATACTGGTGCAATTCCCTTATAATTACGAATACTGGTGCAAATCCCTTATAATTACGAACTCGGGTGCAATTCCCTTATAATTACGAATACGGCTTCGATGTCATGAGCTTAGTGCAATAATACTTGTTTTATATTTAGACTTGGGGAATCTGATTCCCTTGTCTATAATACCTACCTTGGATTACGGAATACGTACTTAGTCCGCCATTGCTTAAATCTTGTGGTCCACTAAACTGTTTGATTACATTAACCTTCTTGATTTATTGAATCACTACTTGGATTTCGAAACTGATACTTTGAAATGTTGTAACGCTACTTTTCTTACTGAGATATTTCTTAAATTATTTCAACACTGCTTTTACTTAAACCTATGAATTCACCAACATTATTATTGACGTTTTAACATGTATTTTCTCAGGTTATTATATTGCTAGCTGAGCATTGGAAGCATTCGAGTCGCACGGATATAAATATTTTTGAAGGCTTTATAATTTAAGTACCATTCGACAAATGTTTTAAAAATGTTTTCTATTACATTTCAAATGGGACCTATTGAAACTCTGATATTTTATTAAATTTAATGTGACATTTTATTAAAACGTCTTTTTTTGAGGTCGTTTTCTGTGACTTGTGCGTATGGACTATGAAGTAGCACCCCAAAGTGGTATTCCGCTGCGTTGTAATTTTTGGGGGTGTTACAGATTGGTATAAGAGCTCAGGTCATAGAGAACTAGGTCGTTTTCAAAACCTAGACTATGACCGTGTTTTTCAAAATTTGGAGTCTCTCCCTGTTTTATCCGATATCCGCGCGCGCATGCTCCCTGATCCCCTATAAGCTCTCTTTTGCCCTTTACTTCTATTACATGGGTCACGAGTATTAATACTTGCTTATGATTTCGCTCTCTTACATCTATCATATGACATCTTACTATTTACCTTATATTGGTCCGTTATATAAATATTGATCACTCTGATTTTCGCGTACTTCCTGATTTCTCGTCTACTCCCTGGAGTGTCAATACTGGTATTATATAAGAATACCTATACATATGGGCTATTTTCTTTTTGATCTTTTACGATTAACTTTGAACTTTATCATGGCTTTACTTTATTCCCTTTGATAATATCGAAATCCGACATAGTTTGTCAATTCCACTGATTATTTTAATATTCGACTCCAAGTTTGAACACTCCTCTTATGCTTTTAAATCGCATATGTGATTTCGTAATCCATCGTTTTAAAGTCTTCCAGTTGATGGGAGTACGACCTTAACTTGTCACCTTGGACCGTGCCGTCTTTTGGCACTTACCATTGAAACGCGATTGACTAACGCCTCATTATATTTTTCCGTTACTTTTTATGATTTTGAAAAATCATGCCGCCAAGGAGACTCCTTCTTCTTAATGTAACATCTGGTCTTGTTTAGATATTGTGTTTTGTGCCGGCGATACTTAAGTAGAACGGCATATATTCCCTTATTGAAATGGATTGGGATGCCTCTTCATTTGAATAAGGGAATTATAAATCGCCGAACCATAAGTTTATAATTCCTTACTTACAAGGATTGGGACGCCTCTTTTTGTAAGTGACAAATTATAAATGAGTGGGCTTATGTTTATCCGACATAGCGTGTGTTCGTCCGTATGAATCATTCTTTGGGCTATGAACTTCTTTCGACTCATGCTTTGTTATATGGATTTTTCTTCGAATGTGTATCGAACCGCTTGCGAACTGATTAATTAACTAGTAATGACCATAAACGCTTCCAAGAATTGACGACTTGTTAAATTCTTCATTCCAATAGTTTTTTTCTTTGAGTCATGTATTTTATCTTTCATTTTGAAGATTTTCATGACATTTGATCCATTCACTCATATTCATTGCATATATTTTTTTGCTTTGACTTTTGTTCATTCAAATTTTTGTTGAAAACCTCGACGATAACCTAGGTATATCCACTCATCTCATCACAAGTAAACCAAAGACGAATAAGTCGGAGTGAGCACCGAGACGGTGCTCCCTTAAGGTGGGTAGACTATAACAACTCACATTTCATGCCTTTTTACATCAAGGAACATCCAATTATTTATTTTTAACTTTTACGCGTTCACTTTAAATTTCCAACGTTTAGCTAAATCGCGTAAACTAAAAAATCAACATTTAACGTAAAGGACACCAAACAATTAATAGTTTTCGTTCATGCAAGCAAATATTATTATTGTTACGAAGTAATAATCAACTTTTTATATTTTATTTTTTTATTGGTTACGTAAAATATTTACGTTTCGCAAATAAATACATTTAGGCATACCCGAAAGCACCAAAACTTTTCTACGCTTAAAAATTATACCACATTATACCCAATACCAAAAATAATTATATCATTCTATCCTAAATTTTATTCTAAGCCATGTATAGCTATACCTCAAACACAAGTAATATAAATGAAATCATCCACTAGTTCTCTTATATAAACTATAACCAACATTGTTAATTTAGATATTGTCCATGGAATATTTACGATATTTTTTTTGCTTTTTTTTTTTTTTTTTTATTTTTTTTTTTTTTGTCGCCTCCATCTCTCTAGCTCACGACAAAGTCACACAAAACACAACAAGCATGCAAGATATTTCACATGCTAGTTTACTCCCTAGTATTAAGCAAGTACCTTGTACAACTAGGGATTTTTAATACCTAGGGTCATAACTAAAAACATTGACCACTATTCTCTTATAAAACCCTCCCCATGTCAACGCCCAATTGTCCCCCCTACCTCACCCACCCTCCTCCTCCCCTCCCCCCTCCTTGATAATATTGTTAGTAATAGTGCCTTTGGACCACCTTGGAATTTATTTCTTGCATTAACTTTCACTCCTCATAAAACTTAAGATAAAAATTAACTCACATATCTCTTTTGGCTATCTCTTCTACCCACTGGGGACACACTTCCAACCCACACAAACAATCCATAAAGTGTTATTTACTAAGTATACTAGTGAACTATGATCATATCTAAAGTGATACAAGAAGGTTTGAAAGCTTGGTTATTTTGGAGTTTTGGTTTAGTTTCTTCATCATCTTGCTTAAGGTCATCTAAAACTCATCTTTTCAATACTTTACATTCATGGTTATACATACTTGTTGTTTTGTTAATCACCACCTAGTTTTGTTCGTGTGTTTACAAGGTAATATGGATATGTACATATACATATATACTACACGAACCATATGTATTTTCATAGTAAAATGATGCTAAGAATCCAAAGAAAACACTTGTTATAAGTATGGTTAACTTATAAAGAATCATGGATAGTTTACTTGTTTGAAAGTTTAGTTATGAAGAATTATTTAATTATAATGGTTATGAGGTTAAATAAATAAGTTTGACAAATTTTTTTGGACATTCTTGGACAAATATGGACTAAAGGATTTTATAATATATGAGGCATATGATATAAAGACTTATGGAGTATTTGTGGTATTTTATCTAAGTTAAAACCTATATAAAACAAGTTATATAAATAAATGTATATAACTACTAAAAAGGGCTGATTTAAATTCGAACTATAAAGTATACATTTTATATTTTTATAAAATACTACGTCTCATGACGATTCCAAAAAGGTAAGAAACTCGAAAAACGGATTTATAACGAAGAAGATACATAGTTTACGAGTTATACGTTAATTAAACTTTTATAAAACTAATTTTATAAAATTTACTGTTCACAACAGATACATTTTTGGAAAATAATTATAAAACTTTTAATTACGAAGACGTACTCGAAAGAATCACTAAAAACGGAGTTAAAACGAGTAAGATACGACGTTTCAAAGATTCGACATTTTATATACAAAAGCTGTGAAACCGTACGGTTCAGCAGCTGCTGAAGCTCATTTTCGAGGGCCTTCGGGTCCGATTGAGTAGAAATGTAAAACTACAAAGTTGTTCGGAACGACATTTTACATAAACCTGCCGATTTTCATAATTTTCTGATGTATATTTTGTAAACTAGACACTATTTTCCGACATGAATAGTGTTGGTTCGTTTTTATAAAAAAAATTGCGAAACATTTTAGAATCATTTAAATAATATTTATACAAGATTTAACTTTATAAATATTATTTTACAAGACGATCGAACTACTTATACGACAACATTATGCGAATAATAAAAGCGTCAAATCAAGTGTTTTAACAAATAAATAAATTATTTGACAAATATACTCTTTTTGCAGATACGAATACACGGCCATTTATTTTTCAAGATACAGATTTATATTGTTTGATTTTATAAATTAAACAACGAGTTTTAGGTGGTGATGAAACGCTATAACTTGTGATGCCGCATTATATTAAATACATTATACTCATACGGCCTATATCTAATTAGGTTGCTTTCGGACTTGTCTGTGACGTTTATTCACTCACTCGACTTATTTCTTCACTTCACTTCTGAGGTGAGTTCATAGCCCCACCTTTTCTCTTTTAATGGTTTTCATAAACTGTTTTCGGGGTGAGAATACGTGCTCGTTTTACTAAATAAACTTATTGATTTCTATACGTAAGCGTTACATGACTATATTTTACTAAAGCTTGATTTGTTTACTACATGATTTGAGATCGTTGAATACCTATATTTGAAACCGTGAATTTTGGACATGATTGTTTTACTGTTGGACACAAGTGTTTTAAATCGTATGCTATCCAGATTGTTGCCTGAACACTATTGCCTAAGAGCCACGAACTCGGGTGCAAATCCCTTATAATTACGAATACTGGTGCAATTCCCTTATAATTACGAATACTGGTGCAATTCCCTTATAATTACGAATACGGCTTCGATGTCATGAGCTTAGTGCAATAATACTTGTTTTATATTTAGACTTGGGGAATCTGATTCCCTTGTCTATAATACCTACCTTGGATTACGGAATACGTACTTAGTCCGCCATTGCTTAAATCTTGTGGTCCACTAAACTGTTTGATTACATTAACCTTCTTGATTTATTGAATCACTACTTGGATTTCGAAACTGATACTTTGAAATGTTGTAACGCTACTTTTCTTACTGAGATATTTCTTAAATTATTTCAACACTGCTTTTACTTAAACCTATGAATTCACCAACATTATTATTGACGTTTTAGCATGTATTTTCTCAGGTTATTATATTGCTAGCTGAGCATTGGAAGCATTCGAGTCGCACGGATATAAATATTTTTGAAGGCTTTATAATTTAAGTACCATTCGACAAATGTTTTAAAAATATTTTCTATTACATTTCAAATGGGACCTGTTGAAACTCTGATATTTTATTAAATTGAATGTGACATTTTATTAAAATGTCTATTTTGAGGTCGTTTTCTGTGACTTGTGCGTATGGACTATGAAGTAGCACCCCAAAGTGGTATTCCTCTGCGTTGTGATTTTTGGGGGTGTTACAGTTTGTGTGTGAAAATTATGTGAAATGTGAAGAAAATTGGTGTTTGAGGATGATGATTATATGGTGAAAGTGGTGAAATATTTTGTATAATGGTTCTTGGATTATATTGAAAACATGTTATATCCTAAGGTTTAAAATCCCACATAGTATCATATAGCATGATTATAAGATAAAGTAGAAAAAGTTAAAATTCAAGAAAATTTAAATTTTAGCGCCTGGCCTGGTGATGCACGGATCTACCTAAACAACAGATGGATCTACCATATGGTGGATCTGTGAATCCGCGACATCCACAGGCCAAAATTCTAACAAACTAGCATGCAAGCATCACAATTCACTACCAAATAGCATTAACATGCTAAAATATCCATAAGACATAGCTAAATAAAGCGAGTACGTAGTTTTAACATCTTTACAAACTTGTGCAATGCTCTAGCCAAGTTCTTGAACGCCCCTCTTGTCTCCTTTTGTTCATTGGACATGTTTGGACGAGGGGAAGAGCCCTACTATAAGACCTAGAAGAAAGCTTAGTACTAAGCAATTCTCCATTATCCGAGGGTGGTGAGTCGAATGAGGATGAAGTTGTTAATTGGGCACGCTTAGACTTTCCTACATTTCTAGTTCTCTTGGGAGGAGGCTTTTTGGGTTGTTTTGCCTTAAGAGATGACATTTTCCTAGGGACAAGAATATAACGTTCATCAAATGGGTGATCTACCATGTTTGCTTTAAGATTCTTAAAGAGACGAGTTAAGATCATGCCCTAAGGTAGAACTTTGTCTCTTCGGTCTCTAAAGTAATACATCCTCCTAATGATGAAGTAAGCAAGGTTAAAGGGTTGTCCGTTATCTAGGCACTACAACATCAAAGCAATAATTGCTTGAGTGTGGTCTCTATTTCCTATGACCGAATAGACATTCTCCCTAATGACGAGTTCACAAGGTCTAAGGTGTTCGAAAAGTTCTTTTGTCTCAATTTGGTTTGGTAATTTGTGAACGGTTTCTCCTTCTTTGGTTACTTTTTCATGAATGGTTCTTTGACGGATTAAATTTCGGATGTCGTCAAGAGCAGGTAGGGTTGAGTTGTAGGGTGGATTTTGCTTAAGATTTTTCTTAAGTTTGTCAAGACCCCAAGCATCGGAGTAAAGACAAATGCCTTGATTGGGAAGTGAGATAAGATCGACAAATTGCTCAAGGGAGATGTTGAAAGGATGGTTGTTGATTACAAATTAAATATGGAAGTGATTGTTATTGAGATTTCTATCAAGCTGAAGGGTTTTGTAGAATTCCATGATAAACCTAGGACAAATTTTCTCAATTAAGGAAAGTAAGCAATCAAAGCCTATATTGGTAAACTTAGCTACGGACTCGTCGGTTAGGTCTCTATAGAAGGATTGGTCAATGGTTCTTCCTTCGTGAACATACCTACTTTCTAAAGCTCTATAGATATCCTTAAGTTGTTCGGTCATGTTAGGATCATTGTATTAACATGAAGATCATTAAATATAAATATCGCTTTTGCGCGAATATTTGTATTAACATTTTGCTCTTCCTCTCCCTCTCTATCAAAAAGTGACGACAAGAAATTAAATTCCATCTAGGGTTTTAGTTATTGACATCTATCTTGGATCTAGTGTAGTTCTAAGGATAGAAAGTGTTACGGGTTATCAAGACTAGTATCTACGGGTATACAAGGATTTATAGTGTGGTTTTAGATAGAGGTGATCTATCCTATCGAATCACGCTACAAAGGTATATCGTTAATCGTTATATAGTTTTCATTCGATTAATCATATGGCTATATAGATCCGGTTATAGGTGATTGATCCGCTATGTTTATACATTTATTTCATGTTATTTATTTATGTAATCACCTATAGTGGTATCACGAGCCATCATATGATGGTCATATGATTATCGTGTATGCGCAATTATGGCTAAAACGCGTGTTTTTGATAGTTTTGGTGAAGCTATTATTAAAACAGCCCCTAGGGCTAATTTTTAATGAAAAATTCGACCCTTGGAGGGTATTAAAATCTGTGATTTTTGATCTCATAGCCACGGGTTACACATACTTATATTGGTATTGTTATCTGGTACGTGTAAAATGACCTAAATCACGTGTTTTGGGACGATTCTTGAATCAGTCGTAAAACAGCCCTTGGGGCAATTATTTCTGTAATTGTGGTATATCTTATATCATAACACGGGGTCGATTCTTGGATTTGGCTAGTTTCTAGAGAGAGAAAACACTTGAGAGAGTTTTGTAGTGAGAGAAAGTGTGTTTTCTATGAAAAGGAAATAATGACTAGATTGCCTCTTCCAAAGTTGGAAGAGGCTTATATAGTACTTACAATATACCGGGTATTCGTACCCGACTTAAAACCGAAAAACGTACTATTAACTATTAAACTACGAGCTATAATAAACAGTAAAATACACGGGGTGACCGAGTCTTTTTCTAATATCTAACAATCTCCCCCTAAGGGAGGTCACCCCTGAAAATACCAAACTTAATCACTTCAGTCTTTAGCTCGTAGACATTTGATATCTTGTACATTTGGGATAGTGATCTTTTGATTCATCTTAGACTTGTCTTTGACTGTGATCTTGAGCTTTCTTGAGATCATCGCCCAAACATAATCTTACATCATCTTGTAATGGATCGCCATCTTGTGCACTTGTGAAGAAATACATGATGTCAGAGTTTGCGGAAGCTTTGACACCTTTATGAGGTCTTTCATAACTTCATAACAAGTGTAGGTCGTGTCTGAGCATTCGGTTATTCACTTGATATCTGAGGTGCTGCGAATTTCCATCTCCATCTCCATCTTTAAGATATCCTGTAATGAAACAGTTAGTAATAAAGAGAAAATTGATTTGAAAAGTCAGTCTAAGTGTTTCTTATGAAAATATTTTGTAACACTTCGAAAGATTTGATTGTTTATCAAATGATCAATAACCGTCAATTCTTATACTGGAACAAGTTTGATTCACACAGAATCGCACCATCGTTTCTTTCCAGTTGACACAAGTTTGATTCTTGTATAATCGCACAAGTCACCTACCTAGAGCTTGTTTGATGTTGGCTCTAGCAGGATTTCCATCTTCATTGTGAAAACCATCGTTTCACTCAGATGTTCTGGCAATATCACAAGGATAATGCGTAGGACTCTTAGGATAGACTTGCTTCCACAGTGTGTGAAAGACAAAAGAATTGGATATGTGTCCTAACGAGATTAATTAACGATCTCTTGGCTCTAGACTTAATAGTGCGTTTTGGTTCTAGTAATCGGAGGCTGGAGCTGACTACCACCTGTTCAATATCAACTGACTCGGAGTGAGAAAGTCAATAGATAACGTGTTTAGTCTCCGTGAGAATTGAAACAGAAATCTTTTAAAAGATTCTGAGGTACTATTTATGTCTTTGAGCTGTGAATCGCATCCACAGATTTGAGCACAACATCCGACATGCAATGTATTCAGCCTTGTTGTTGATATTGGCAGTGCTTATTTGCTTCTTTGATGACCAGCTAACCAATCTATATCCAAGAAACTGTGCATTTCCCGACGTTACTTCTTCTTGAATCTTATGGACTTATGCCTGATCACTCATCTGCATAAGCTGTTAGTTGACAATGCGTTTGTTTTTGGTTACCAAAGATCAATGTTAATTGGGTTCCTTTCAAGTACCAGAAAGACACGTTTGATAGCTTGCAAAGTGCTTTTGGTAGGCTTAGCCTGATTTCTAGTACAATGCATACAGCGAATTACAAGGTTGTGTCTACTGGCTGTGTAACGGTACATATAGGGAGCCAACCATTCCTCTAAATCGAGTTTGGTCAATGGATTCCTCATGAGTTCCTCGTTCCGTTTCAATCGATCACTTTCGGTGTATCGACCCATGGTCTGCAGAGATCCATTCCATATTTCTTTAAGGTTTCGAAGAGCATATTTTGCTTGGTTAATAAAAGATGCTCTGGGACTTTGAGATACTTGTAAGTCCTAAGGAAAAACAACATTTGTCCCATCATTGACATCTGAATTTTTGGAGTCAATTTCTTTGGCTATATATGTGACACGCATTATGATCTGGTGAGGCAAAAAAAAAAATGATTTTCATTACGTATTTTTGAACAAGTAGAATATGTTTGCCTGATTTGCGTGTGAATACACGTTGGATCCACGGCCCACCCTTGAAGAAATTGTTGGCCCAATGGAACTTTTGAGATTGTGTCATACCGCGCCTTGGTGCCTGATTAGCCCATAAAGAGCCTTCTTCAGGACGATAGACGTGAGTATGATATATCCTGGTCTTCATATCCTTCAGGTGACTGACCAATGACTTTCTTCTTGAAGATCACCATTCAGAAAAGCAGTTTTGAAATCAATCTGATAGACTATGATCATATCTTGGTTGCGGCATTGCATGATGTTTATGATGGCCTCTATTCGTGCAAAACTATGGAGCAAAATACGATTCTTCAAAATCAATACCTTCCTTTGACGATATCCCTTTGCATCTAACCGAAAGCTTTTGTCTTTCAGTACATCACCATAACTCAATCAAGCTTCACTTTTGTAGATCCACTTTGAGTGCGATAACCATACATAATTTGGGCGATTTATAGGTACTAATTCACATACTTTAAGTCGCATCAATTCTGTGAATTTCATCTTGCATGGCTTGAAACAAACAGAACTTCTATCACAGCCATCTTGAAGTTCTTGGGGTTCGACTTTGGAAAGATCAGTATGGAAAACAGCACACAACGGAATCGGATGCAATACTGTTTTCTCGGTAGATACAAGACGAGAGGGATCCAACAGATGTTATCAAGAAGGTGATTTTGATCCATTTTCTGAGTTGATCTGGGGTGAGTAACTTGTTGGATTCCGTTAAATTACATTCACCAGAAGATTACTGTGCCAAACCAGGTTCTAGTAACAGGGTTTAAAATGAGGATGTAGAACATCGTGAGTGTTGGGAGTCTTTGAGAGCTAGGTTCTTCTGTAATACTTGTTGTAGGACTGAATGATGCATATCGGATGTTTGACGATGATGAACTGTAGACGGTGGTCTTGAGCGAATTGTGTAGTCAAAGACGTACCAGGTGAACAACTTGGAGCGTTATCATGCAGTAGTAGCAGAAGGTACTGGTTCATTGATCGAGATTGTTCTAAGTATATCATAAACATTTGGGTGAAAATGAACATCTACAGTTCACTTTATCGATTGGAGCGAGCCTCTGTATTTGAGTTG
This sequence comes from Tanacetum coccineum, assembly GCA_026074375.1. Lineage (NCBI taxonomy): Eukaryota > Viridiplantae > Streptophyta > Magnoliopsida > Asterales > Asteraceae > Tanacetum > Tanacetum coccineum. Next base: position 57,373 of record BQNB010011647.1, on the reverse strand, counting down.
TCAGGAGTTCATATATGATTAGGGCTCGGTCCTGAAATCATGCGTTACAGGAGCCATTGTTTTTGATGCATGATATCGAATGTGACGTGAATGGTTCCATAATCGACCGAGTTATCTTGTTGTTATATTTTATAGCCTTTCTTGATAGGAGAGACCTAACAAAAATCCCAATGTCTGCTTTGGTTGTAATTTTCCTAGATCTTCGCTTTCTTTTGTAGGATAGTCACAGAGCACAAATACTCGGAGAAAATGTAAGATAATGCTTCTTTTTCATGTACAAGCTCATAAGGGCGTTTTGTAATCCTGTGTGGATCGAGTATGAATTAGGATCGATTCTGGGTTGTAACAAGCAGTAGCTACAGCTTCTGCCATTAAACATCGGTGCTTTTGAGAATATCATCATTGTACGTGCTATGCTTACACAAGTGATACGATTTCGTACTTTCGTCAACACATTGTGTTGAGACCCCATCCATACCGCCAAAGAGTTAGTATAGAAATAGTTCTCGAAACAGATTTTTGAGGAAATACGCCCAAACCTTCATAGAATTCAGACATAACGTGGTTGACATTTCCAATTAAATTATCTGTTGTGCGGATGTATCTCACTGTTTTTTTGAGGACCAACCTGTATTGGCTTAAGAAAGTTGATGAAAAAATTGGAGTTTCATCCCTTTAATCTCCAAAATCTTTCCCATCGTGTATCTCTGAATAGTCTTCCACGAGACTAAAATTTATTTCTTCCCTTTAATACTTGGACTCTCATTTGGACCACACAGATCCATGTGAAGGTTTGTAGGATCTTCCATATTTGTATTTTCAGAATTTTTGGTTTGTGGTGTGAAACTTATAGCTTTTTCCAAGTTGACAGGCTGAGCAAAAGATGGTCTGTTTCAAATTCAATCTTAGGGTAGATCTCTAAAAAACCCATATCTTTTTTCGAGCAAGGATCATAGATTGTGCCGATAGTTTAAATGGTTTTTAACAACGACGATGCCACAACATGATTTAGACTTGGAAGCTTTGGACAACAAGCATAATGGAGAAGCTCATCATATCATCAATCGATATCATGTACAATTTGGTGCTAAACGAATACTTTAAGTAGGTCAGCACCATTTATATCACGAACAAAGCAAAGTATGCTTTTGAAGGCAAACTCAAGATTCAGAATCACAACATTGCTCCTACAAAGAAAGAATAGATGATGTCCAAGTCACTCCACATAGTTATACTCTTGAGATCACACTGTTACCAATAACAAATTCCATAACCCATGTAGCTTGAAGTGATCATTCCCGATCTGACTGTCCCGATGAACTTTTCCATTAAAATTTCTGAGCTTTGACACGATTCCAGTCATATGTTTTGACAGCCTGTGTCAAGATACAAGGATGGAACTGGTACGACTTGCATTAGAAATACAGTCGAGTTTGGAGAGTTTGATTTTGGTTCCTTCATTATGTTGGGGTCCTGTTGGTTAGCGTTAGAGTAGAACAGTTCACTGAAAGCTTAGTTAAAGGGGTACATTTCGCCTAAGGCAAATTTCTTTCCTGTGGGGTCTCAATTGTAAACCCATTTAAGTTTTCCTATGGTGGAATTTCTTTCTTGTGGGTCTCATTGATAACCAATATCCGCAAAATGTTTGCCCGTTGACTTTCCAAACCAGATTGGTCTTGTGCAAAACTGGGTATCAGAAAAGCTTGCCTTTTCGGTTTCCAAAAAAATCTGCTTCCCTTTATTCAAAGACAATGTTAACGTGGGGGTTGCATTCACTAAACTCAAATATTAACAACTCCTATTTCATGATTTGCAGAGTTTAAGCATTTGTACACATTTGTTCACAGATTCAGAATTCGAATTGATTACAACACGCTTAGAGCTACTGCTAGAATCAACCCGATTCTCTGTTGTCACATACTAAAATTATTTGTCCTATAGGTGGGTCTTTGCTTTCTTTCTTATTCTCCCTATTAGCATCAGGACGGTGGATCTTATTTTTCTTTGTATTGCTTTCGGCTTTGAATCCGCTTTGCTTACAGTGGAAGTGTTTAATCCTGTAGAAGGAAATCACAGGGTATTAGTCTGTTGAACTTTCTGGTGCATTCGTTTTCTTGTGTGTTTGCTAGATGAACGTTCCTGGTTTACTACTAAAGTAACTTGCTTTTTCCTAGTTACAGGGAGTAGGGGAGCCTTTGTTCTCTTTTCATTGAACTTTTTGGGCAAATCCAATAACATTCTAACAATTCCTTGAGATTAGTTAGTGTATTGACAAGAATAGTTAAGTTGCATTATCCTGTGGTTTAAACTACCTCTGCTTCCTCTACATTCCCTTCACTATTTATACACTCTCTTAAGTTGGCTGATCTAGTTTATATGGAGCACTCCTATTGTTCTTAAGGGTTGAGGGTTGGTTTAACATCATTGGCCATACCTATGCCAGGCGCAAGAACTTTTTGTTTGACAGAAGTCACTAGTGAAACAAGACACTTTGCTCTCAACTGAGCTTTCTTTAGACTCTCAATTTCATTTAAAAATGGTAGATGCTCTTTTCTCTAGTGTGAGCACGCTCGTATTTCTTAATGGAGTCATACAATTCCTTGTAATGTTTGTTTGAACTTTTGTCTAGTTCTACTTACACGCAATCATTTTGGTCAATAGAGCAGTGTAGTGACTTCTAGTGTAGGTAGGAAGAGATTAGTGACATCTTTAGCATTATAAGTCTCACAACTTCTGTCATTCACATTAGCGACTAGAACTTTCAAGTCTCTAATCACGTTGTCTTTTTCTTGAATCTGATGTTCGACTGATTTCATTGATCTTAAAAATGAAGTTTAAAATAGGGGCTTCCTGTGATGTTTGTGAATTTTTATTATCAAAACTTTCTTGTAAGATGTTTGATATTAATTGCAATGTTAGGTTATCCCTTTCAAGTTTTGAAATATGTTTTGACTCATTATGAACTTTAGACATTTCAGCTTCAAGATCTAGGGACAACGTGTTTTTCATGTCCATACTCAGTTGAGTCAGTCAACCAATTAGCAAATTTAGTTTCTCTTTTCAATGAGAAGGTTTTTCTTTACAATTTCAGCACATTGCTTGTCTACAGTATTCTTGTCTACTTCGTTATTCATTTGATCAAAAATTTCTTCCATTACTTTAACTTCTTTAAAGAGGGCTGTTTGAACTCCTACAAAGTGTTCTTTAAGAGTTTTGAAAAATGGAATAACTTTTAGTGAGGTAACATCTTTTCGTTTGCTCACAACCTCTTTCCCCTTCTGTAAACACATGTTGGGGGATTCTCTTTTTGCAAGTTTTTGGCAAATTCCGTAAAAAGTTGTGTGAGGTACATAAAGTTTAATCTTTACTTGACTTTTTGTTGGAAGAAAATCTCTTGGGGACAAGCTTGACAGGAGTATTGGGTGGATACACTGTCAATGCTGAAATTGGTTTTGGAACTGAGGTCTCAGCCTTTTTTCTGTCATTGTTATCTATGGACCAAAATATCTGTTATGGGGTCAGATTTCTTTGTGGAGCAAAGGTTGCAAGAAGGTTCTCCTTCGAGTAATCTGGGGGGGCAATCCTAACTTTATTTTCCACACATAGAGGGCTTTGCATTTTCAACAACATTCTTTTCCTAGTTATCTCAGCTATCTCACGAGTGTCCTCTGAGTCATAGCACAAAAACCATTGCCATTATAGCGGGCTGGGTGAACTTGCTTTGCACGGGTGAGACATAAGGATTTTTGTGAGGGCATATCGTTACCTTGTTCTTTTCATTTTAAAATGATTTTGGTTTTTACATACATGTGAACGTTTTGAAAACAGACTGATCTTGTTTGTATAATCTATCTCAACCTTTTCTTTTAGCCTTTTTATTGTACTAAAAACATCTTCAATGAAATCTGTCTTCTTTTTATTTTAAAATCATTTTTTCAAAATGGTTTACCTTCTTTGTCTTTGACTTGATAATGGCCAACGGTAGAACTAATGTGGTATTTGTTGCTGAATGAAGTTCTGGATTTTAGAAGTTTCATTTCTTTTCGGTCTGAGATAATTTATTCTCATTTGTTATCAATTTTTAGTTTCTCTATCAGTCAATTCAACTTTGAACGTTTTTCATATTCGGCGACCAGTTCCTTATATCTCGCAGTTCATGAGGTCACTGATTCCTTAACTACCCATGTTAGCTTATTAGCTAATCTACTTTGTCGCCCTGTTCATGCATTCATCGTGAAGTGACATCAAAGCATTCATTTCGTACAGATGAAACAGTACTTCTGTACATTATGTTCTTCTTTTTCTTTTTTTTGTTGTCTTCCACATATGATCATACAGGAATAAAATGTACTATCACTCGTATAGTCAGCACAGAGTCAACACGTTAGTTGTGTTGCTACATCACTTGTATCTCATGTACTTCATAATATTCATCCAAATGATTTACAAAGGATTTCATGATCTTGTACTCATACGGAGTATTCCGATGTCATATGATGGCCGGGATTAATCGTTTAGAATTGGATCTTCAGATATGAGATTGCCATGAACATTGTTGTGTAGTGGGAACTATCAACATCAGAGTCGGAATGCATCACATTCATCAGCTTCAAGGAATGGTCCACCCAACAATTGAGTGCCAAATTCATTCTCGGAGTGAATTTCCCACTCCATCCTCATCAAAGTTGGTAAGTGTTCTCCTGCAAGATACAACGACTGTTCCTTCTTCCCAGTATTGCACCATTATCCTGGGGCTTCATTAGGTAGCATCTTGTCCTTGAAGTAGTCTGATTCGCTTGAAGTCGCTTTGGCTTGGGACATTCTCGTGCTAAGTGCCCTAGTTCCGTTTACAGTTGTAACACTTAATGGGTTTGGGCTTGACCAGGATTAATATATGTCTCTATGTTCTGACCTCCTACATTCCAGCTACAACATCTCCTCTTCATTGTTTCTCTGAAATGGTGTTTCCTTGATTGTTCGCATTGTATCTTCACGGACATCTTGAGACCCAAACTCTGCAGCTTGAACCGTGTGTCAGTTTTGTTCCTTGCATAGACGACGTTCTAAGTTGATTGTTTGTTTGAGGAAGAAGATTGTATGTGTTACGATTGATGTGAGGAGGGAATAGTGAGTTGGATTAACTTCAATCAAGTTTTTAGGTTGATGACTTTACCTGTGTCCAGTTGATAGTTGTCAGAATGGAGAATGGTTCATTTGAGGATTGAGGAGACTTGGATTGATTGTGTTGGATTTGTGAAATGAGGCCATTCGACATAATTGTCAAAAGGATCATTAGTTGGTTGTAGGGAACCTTTCCATCATTATTCTTTTCTCATTAGCATGTACCTTCATGTTGACCTTCAAATAGGCATAAGATTGATCAAAATTAGACTCCTTCAAACCTCTATTAAGTCTTTGAACTTAGTGTATGATCTTTACTCCACTCATGGTAACATTTTTGTCACATATATTAGAGTTAGATGCCATCCTGGGGCATGGTCTCTCTGATGTTTCTCTGTCATTAATGAGCTTTACGTAACCTAAACATAGTATCTTGAATGGTTTCTCCTTTGATTGGACAGAAGTGTTCAAATTCATCGTTTAATTGAGATTCTGTATCCTTGTTAACTCAGAACCTTCTGAATCATCTTCTCATTTTCTCAAATGTATTTGGCCGTCAGTTTAGTGGTTGTTGATGTGGAGTTGATGTCCTTTTGGTAATTCCTTGAACTCGAGTAGGATATTGGTTGCACGTAAAGTGTCAGCATTTATCCTTTCTTTCTTTTGCGGAAGTCGTTAAGGATTTAGCACGTTATGGACCTTGTTGAACTGCACCCTCAGTTCCTTCAACAATAACATCTGAGACCGTTCCCATATGAAATGGTCCTTCATTAATGGACTTCATTATTTTTCTACCAATTATCCTTTCCTAGACAGTACGACGTTATACGTTGTTGCCAGATTCAAAGTCTGTTCAATTCAAGCATTGGTGAGGCGTGTATCAGTACCGGCACACTGGATGTCTTTCGATATACTAGTTCTTGTTTATTATGATATGATATGTTTTGATCGATCAATGATTAGTGAATGTACGTTAAAAGTGGTGAGGTTAACGTATTTGTTTCTGGTTTTAGTGATATTAAGTCCCAAGTTTGAAATATTCCAAATGTCTAAGCAAATGTCTAAGACAGTAGCTCAACTCGCCGCCAGAGGCTATCAAACCGCTGCAAAGAATTAAGGCAACCCGCTGGTGGAAATTAAGGCAACTCGCCGAACACAACTCGCTGCCAAGCAACCCGCCGCGAAGAAATAATACAAACCGCCGTCTATATTTTAATCAAACCGCCGCTGAGTTTTCAAACCGCCAGAGTTTCCTTTAGATATTTGCTATTAAAATATTCAAACCGCTGTCAACCTGTTCAAACCGCTGCCTAAGCAACTCGCTGCTTAGTATAAAGCAACTCGCCTCTTGAGCAACTCGCCGCGATGTTAAGCAACTCGCCGCCAAAGCAACCCGCCGTGTGTCAGACAGTTGGTCACCTACTAAATAAAATATTATATTTAAGCAAACCGCCGTGAAGAAATTCTGGCAAACCTCCACGAAGAACAACGACTTTTATCACACAAAATCACTTATAAATCACCCTTTTGAACGATTTTGCTTGATTTCTTTTGCACAACACAGTACCACAAGGCAATAGCAACTAGAAACACCCAAACTTTAACATTACAAACATCAAAATTCGGAGAACTTAAAAAACGAGCTAGGAGCCTTCAATGGTACACTTTTCGATCTAAAACAAGCAAGAAATCGCACATACACACGATCTAATCATCCCATAAGCTCTGATACCAATTGTGGTATATCATATATCATAAAACGAGGTCGATTCTTGGACTTGGCTAGTTTCTAGAGAGAGAAACACATGAGAGAGATTTTCTAGTAAGAGAAAATGTGTTTTATAAGAAAAGAATAAATGACTAGCTTACCTCTTCTAAAGTTAGAAGAGGCTTATATAGTTTTTACAAAATACCGGGTATTAGAACCCGACTTAAAACCGAAAGACATACGAATAACTATTAAACTATGAACTATTATAAACAATAAATATACGGGTGACCGAGTCTTTTACTCATATCTAACACTCCAGCAGTACTAACTTTACTCTAGCAGTACTAAGTTACATTAACAGTAGTAATTGGCAGTATTAAGTTACACTAGAAGTAGTAATATACTCTAGCAGTAGTAACTAACAGTACTAACTACTTAGCATATTTTTCACTAAGATTACCAACAGTACTAATTTATGCTTGACAGCAGTAACAAACCTTAGCAGTCTTAATTCCAAATAGCATCAAGAAGCTTTTAATCCCAACAAGTTTTAAAGAGTTTAATATTACATAAGTACCACTACAACAAATTTGTCATTTTTAAACATTTTTTTCTTCATACTTTATAAACGTAAACTTCATAGAAAAGCCACAACAGGCGACGAATTTATCCCCGGCGACATATGTTGCTGAGGAAACATCACTAAACAACAAAAAGTCATCCGATGTGGCACTAATTGGGTAAGACTTTTTACTCAAAGTTGTCTAAAAGTTTCCCCGAAGACAAGTCGCCGGTGATACTTTGGGTGAAGTTTGACCAAGAAAGTCACCAAATATGTTGGCGGTAACGTTTCCCGCTCAATTTTCCCCGGTGACATGTCATCGGGGAATACTTTGACCACAGTTGACTGCATTTAACCAAATTCATTAGCTAATGACTTTGAGGGGGTGACGTGTCAAATAGTTTCCCCAGCAACATGTCGCCGGAGATACTTGTTAACTTTAGAATACTAAAGTGATTAACTAATGACTAAATGCTTATCTATTAACTTTCGTGTGTGATAATATATATTTTATAAATAATATACATATAATAGTTATACAAATAATTATACATTTTATATATAATAATTATATAAAAAAGCACTCCATTTTCTTGGTTCGGTCCGTTTTATCGGTTCGGTCAGGTATGCGGTTCGTTAATTAATTTTTATACTTGAACATGATATACCGTATACCTTTTCAGGATGCACATTCATCAAGTAATATAAAAACAAACATTCATTTAGTTAAATATTATACATACCACTTGTAGAAACACAAGCGAGGCCTTAGACTGATGATCATACGCGGCTTACAAACAGACACTTAAACATAGTTTAATTCGACACAGTTTTAGCACACTAGGAGCTCGGCATAACTCCACCATTTTATTTGACACAGTTTTAAGAATGAAGCATACAAATTACATTCCAGATGACAAACTACTCCAAACCAAGTTTTCCCATGTCATTATAAACTTCGTGAAGTAGTGCAGTTGAATTAAGTGTGTGTTGTTCCGAATGCATATACATTTCCACTGTTGCCTCGAGTACCTTTATCTTTCCAAGCAAAACCTTGCAGTTTGAGCACTCTATATTTCCTGAAGGTCTTAGAGTATAGCTTGGAGGTGTTGAAGGTCCTGGAGAATAGCTTGGAGGTATTGAAGGTCCTAGAAAATAACTTGGAGTCATTGAAGCTCCAGGAGAACTGATTAGTAGACGGACTCGTTCCTCTTTCCATAAAAAATCCACATCCAAAATAATCTTCCCGAGGCTGTTAAAGAGTAAAGAAATTAATTTTTAACAACTAACCAGATTATTTGAATATTACACAAATAAAAAATATGTGATTGTTCACCTTTGATCGTTGACATGCATAGTATAGTTTACCATAGGTTTTAGGTTTATACGATTCTCGCAGAACTACATCTTCAGCTCCAGAACGACACGCAAAAGCTTCATATGGCACAATCTTCATAATAATAGTGTGATATGTTAATGGTTGTAATGGTAAGAGTGTGTGTGATCTGTTGATGGTTAGAGGATAATATCTGCTTTTATGGTAAAAAAGAGTGCTTTTGGCTGGAACTCTTGGCGCCAATTTTGTGAGGGTTATAGTTAACCAGATTTTGGCAGGAGTTTTGTAAGGGTTATGGTTAAACTATGTACTTAATGTATAACGATAGCATCTCGACTGTAACACCCCCAAAAATGTGTCACAGCAGAAATGTGTCCGGGGGCGTTACTTCATAATACACAGTGCTAGATACAAGAGAACGACCTCTAAATGTGTCGTTTAAAAAGTAATCTCGTTGATTTCCTTGAAATTGATATAACATTTGTCCCATATTTGCATCACAATGAAACGCTTGAAAACAACCCAACGAGATTTGATCATTTGTATGTAAGTAGAAATCCATGAATGAAATCTTGTCAAATTTATACTCCAGTGCACATCAAGTAGGCCAAGCATCTAATTCACCTGAGAAAAACATGCTTAAAAAGTGTCAAAATAAAGTTGGTGAGTTCATAGATTTGTTTAGGTATAAATGTTGAACCAAGGTTCTGTAAAGTGTGTATGACCATTTAAATCCTTAAATGTCCTTCCAAAATGTATGTATGATTTTTAGAAATCAAATAGTTGTAAAGTATGCATGACCATTTCAATCCCCAAATAGTCACAAAAATGTACGTATGAATGTTGAACCGCAATTGTTCAAAGCATGTATGATATTTATATATATATCACCAAAATGTTTCAAGTATGTATTGCCACTTTATTCAAGGCACAGTAAATATCCATGTGAGTATAAAACCATGATTATAATTACTCTAAGTTCATGAAACTGCGACGTAGACTTGTATGTATGCCACTTTATTCAAGGCACAGTAAGAGTGTACCCATCGTAGGTGTTCCCTCCAAGAACACCCGGGCATTAATGAAAATAATATGTACCCATCATAGGTGTCCCCTCCAAGAACACCCGGGCATTTATGAAAATATTCATGTGTATGTAATTGTTGGCCCTGAAGACTCAACCAATCGTATTCCGACATGTTATAACGTTCGTTTGCCCAGTGATAGCTAATCACCCAAACGGGGATTGTCAATCCCGAATAGATCTATTTCATAACATTCGCGCTCACCCTCCAAGTGATTTACAGTTCATGCAACCTAAGCTAATCCATAATCATTCGAGTAAAAGTATAGTTGTTGCATCCATAAGTAAAAACCAATGTTGTATCTCACCGTGAGATATGCATATGAGTGTATAACCAAGTTATAGCGAGTGTTCACGCCCAAAAATTAGACCAAGTATTGTATCTCATCGCGAGATATATAAATAAATATGTAAACCAATTTGTAATCAACCATGGAAATGAATTTGTAAACAAGAATGTTCTCACCCCAAAAATATATGTAAAACCAGTAAAAACAGGGGGGCTCTAAACTCACATTGGTGTTGTAGAACGATTGGCAGAACTGCAGATATTAAGCACAACACAAACGAAAAACCAGAACGGCTCGATCAAGAAGTTGTGGTTTATCTTAACGGCTAAGACCCACTAGCCTAGGATAATGTATTTGGGTTTTCCGATGGATGAGTACATCAACGCGACACGTTGATAAAGATTTAGATCTCAAGTTGTAATGGTTTGGTGGTTGGTTAAATAAAATAAATCGAAAGTAAACGCAAAGTGTGTAATATATGTTGTATATATCACTTATTAAAACTAACAATTATATAACTCATATCGTGAATTATATGACAAAGACAAACAATCTAAGGATTAATATGAAATGTATAATACTGTACAAGTATTATATAAGAAGTGCGAGTAAATAATTAAACCAAACAGTTTGACATGTTTTCGGAAATGACCACTTAATTAGATAAAAGTTCTTGTATAAAAGTAAACACATGTTTTAAAGTCTTTACTTTGTCCATTAATCAGGAATTATAAAATAATATTTTATAATTTAGTATTCGTTTCCTCGACGGGTCTTAGTTAAACTAGTTGTCTTATTTACAAAAGTGTAGTTCTCATTCGTTCATCTGGTTATTGTATAATTACAAATTAACGATCTTAAGACTATATAACTTCGTCTTTTTATCGGGTTTCTAAAAAAATAGAAATCATAGTGAAATTACTAAATATAAAAAGTTATAGAAATTTTATGCATAACCTTTTTGTTTATACAACGTTTCCCACGTTTATAAAATTTAATGTTTTCCACTTAATCAATCAATGTTGCAATACTCGCGTGTTTAAAATTTCAATATATGCGTATATAAACGAAATCAAAAATAAGTAAAACCAACTACACCCTAACTGCTAAGCCAAACGCCCCTAACTGCTCAACCAAACGTCCCTAACTGCTCAACCAAACGTCCCTAACTGCACAACCAAACGCACCCTAACTGCTGTTAACCCAAACGCATCCTTTTAGTGTTTCTGCACAGCCAAACACACCCTTTGTGGTTTTTGTGTTAAACCAAACACACCGAAAAGCTGACCAACAGCAACCAAACGCACCCTTAGTCTATTTTTCTTATACCAAACACACGCTTGTACTGTTTTCTTATACCAAACACACCCTTGTGGTGTTAAACAGTCAACCAAACGCACCTTAACGGCTGTTAATCCTAAAACCAAACACCCCTTTACGATTTTATAACCAAACGCACCCTGGTGGTGCTAAACTCAAACCGAACGCACCCCTGCAGGTACAAAACTCGAACCGAACGCACCCCCGGCTGGTGTAAAATCAAACGCACCTCTTGTGGTGGTTTATCAAAACCAAACGCACCCTTACGATGTCGAAACAAACCAAATGCAGCCCTTTGGCTGCCATAAACCCGACGCACCCTTTTTGTGGTGCAAAACCTAACCCGAACGAACCCCTTTTTGGACCAAAACCAAACCCGACGAACCCTCGGTGCTTGAGACAAAACCAAAACGCACCGTAGTCAACTGAGACAACACCAAACGCACCCTCTAGATGCTTGAGCCAAACCCGACGCACCCTTTTGGTGCGATACGAAAACCAACGCACCTTGTTGGTGCTTAAATAAACCACACGTACCCTTTTCTTGGTGGTTTAAAAAAACATACGCACCCTATGGTGGCGGGGCTGTGGTGGTGGCGATGGTGGGGATGAGGTGATGAAGTGGCGTGGTGGCAGCGGCGGCTGTGATAATGATGTTGATGGTGGTGTAAGTGCGGTTGTGATGGGTGGAGGTGAAGGTGGCGACGGTGTGGGGTTGGTGGCGGCGCGTGGAGGCGCGTGGTGGTGGCGATCGATAGATCGGTTGGTGAGAAACATTTAGGATTCGGCCGAAAAACTCTCCGGAAAAGGGGCGGCGCCGGAATACTGGCCGGAAAAGTTTTCCGGCGGCAGTTGGCCAGAAATGGGAGAGAAGAGGGGAGAGTGTGTGTTTATAAGTATGAAAAATGAAATAAAAATATATATAACTTTTATATATATATATATATATAAATATTTTAAAAGTTATAAATAAATATGACAAGTCTCAAAAGTTTGGGGTTAATTTGTAAATGTTTCCTCAGGGACCAAAAGTGTAACTTTTGTAATATAATGGTTCGGGTCTCATTTAGGCCACTTAACGGATGATTTAAAATACGAAACTTGCGCCATTGCGTTCCAAATAATTTTTCCCATAAAAACGAGTATTCACTCGACTAATTTTCATAAACGTTTTAGCAAATTCATTTAAAACGTTTATTATTTATTTGTATATTACTGATAACTTTTGTCCGTAAAATGATCTTTTACTTGAATATTTGCGTCCTTAACAAACGTTACTGAATAAAATGTTAAATGATTTTATTTAATATTTTCATTAAATAAATTGTGATAATTAAATATAAATTTAATTATTTTTGTGTCGGCACGCAATGGTGAGTTTAAAAACCGTGCGTTGATCATATTAGTATCTTCTGCTTGTTTTCGGGTCTTTGGCAAAACTAAAAAGTTGTCCAGAATGTCGTTTTACATCAATTTGCTTTATAGTCCGAGTCGTGAAAACGTGATCTAGTGGTTCGTTTTTGATAAGTCAACTTAGTATAATGTATATTTTCTCGTTTCAAAGTCAAATAATTGAGCTTAATAAATAAATTTGTACCGAGGTATGTAATAATAAAATATTGAATTTTTATTTAAATATAGTTTCAAAAATTGTTACGATTACGCGGTATCGTTTTTATGCGATTAATAAGACGTCAAAAGTTCAAAAAGTCAGTTCATACCCAAAAAAATTCAAAGGGGTAAAATAGTCTTTAAAATTCGAAGATTGCGGATGTTACAGTACCTACCCCTTAAAGAAATCTCGTCCTGAGATTCGATTTGTGTTAACCGATTATGTGACCAAGAAAAAGATTTAAGATTTAATAAATCAGATTTCTAAACAAGACGCTGATAACTTTATTCAGCAAAATTTTAGTTGTTTCGACACTTCTTATATACCCAAAAATTTTGGCTAAGTATTGACCAGGATATTTACAATCCATGCAAACCAGGTATCTCAAAAAATATCATTACAGAATCTTATGATTGTTATACCGCGTCATGAAGAAAGTCACTTTAATAGTGAAAACATCGACAGGAGAAAAGTGTAGTCGCGTGTGTATGGTTGTATAAGTTTTAAATGTTCCAGGATGGAGGTTCATTTTGATTTCTTTAATGTTCGATGATTAAACTAGCGGATGCGGCTTAGGGATTGTAAGTATCCAATTTCATGGGCAGTACTAGGTATGTACAGCGACTACCTCACACGTCTTGTACTACGTGGCAGACCCCCCGAAATGAAATGTTCGACTATCTCTTTCGTCGATAGGTGTTTATCTGGTTTAAGGGGGTTGCATTACCTATTGGATAAAGTTGTACAAGCTGGGATGTATCGCGACTTAAGTCTTCGCACTAGTGGACCGCTCCAGGACCCAACAACAGCAACCTTAACAACAATAACTATAACAAACGGTGATGGGATGCCGAGAGTGGGGACATTTCGAGAAACAATATCCCCAAAATAAAGTTTAACAATTGGGAGAAGCTTGCGGAAGAGCTTATGCGATAGACGGCGGAATATGGTACTCAGTCGTTAGTTCGAGGATGAATCAACTCCATTAGTTCAAGTGTGTAACAAGTCTGTTAGTTCCACGAAAATAGTTCGTGATTGCCAAGGATTATGCCAACGGCAAATAGTATATCTTAAGAATGAGATAAGTTAGATTCAAGTGAGCCTTTAAATTTCTGCGGAGTGGTAAGGACACTATTTATTGCTTCTAAACCTTTGTTACCGGATTCGGTGAGTATCGGAAGATTCGAGTTCATAATCGTTTCATATCCGGATACCATTAAGACCAATAATTTTAATTTATTATTTGCTTATAAAGAAGCGTGCCCAATTTATGTAAAATATGAATTGATAAACTTATGGTTTGGTGATTTACAATTTGTTATTGAATGAAGAGGCGTCTCAATACTTTCAAATACATTAGATTATAAAATCATTCCTACTTAATAATTTTCGATGACAAATACGCGTAATCAACATATACTTCAAGAGTGGTGGATAACATGAATGCATGTGTTTCTAATGAGTATGGGACGAGTGTTTAAAACTCGTTTCGGTAAGGCGGGAGTAAACTATTAAGGAATATCGGACCTAGGTTCAAGATAGTTAATGAGTACTCGGTTAGAGTAAATAAGGTAAAAGTCTTTATGAACGATAGTCAACTAGCGTTTAATCATATCATCCTCCTATTACATGTCTCGCCTCATAACAACGACTTGTAATAAGTTAGATTCATTCATAATCCCTTGTAAAAAGAACTAATGATGGGCTTTGTGGGCTAACCATAGCAATTCATCATATCAATCTCTCATATTACAAGTCCCGCCCATGCAAACTTGTAATCTTAGATTCTATACATAACTTCATGTAAACAAAAATATGACGGCCACCGTTGTAATTCGATATTGGTATAAAGTTATGAAAGAAAAGTAATATTCTTTGAGACCTTTGTTTAACTTGCTAATGTCTGAGAACGCAATGAGCCATTGTGCAACTCATAAGGTCTAGATAGTAAAATGAGACATTGTGTAACTTACAATGTCTGAGCGTATAATGAGACATTTGGTGCAACTACACGGTTAAAAATGTTCTTTTATTTAGATAATTAACTTTACTATAATTAAACGTATCGATTACGCAAAAGGAATGCAAGCATATATATTAAATATATGTATGTCATGTAAGTACTTAAGGTAACATGTAACCCAAACAAGTAAGCAAGTAGTGTGTATTCACTTTGAAAATGTTTGCTGTGATGCGATACTGTGATACAGTTATAGGCCTAGGGTTTAAAATATGCAAAACATTAGTTCACTATAACAAGTGCTTGATACCAAATCTGTACACCCCCAAAAATGTATCGCAGCGGAATTCTGTCGGGGGCGTTATCTTAATTAATGCACAGCACTAGATACAAGTGAACGAACCTCCTAAATGGGTCATTTGAAAAGTCATCTCGTTTGATTTCCTTGGAATTTTGATATATCATTTGTCCATATTGCATCACAATGAAAATCTTGAAAAACCCAACGAGTTTTGTTCATTTGTATGTAAGTAGAATCAATGAATGAAATCTTGTTATATTTAGAATCCAGTGCACATAAAGTTAGGACAAGCATCTAATTCACATTGAGAAAGACCTTGCTTAAAAAGTGTTCTCAAATAAAGTTGGTTGAGTTCATTAGATTTGTTTAGGAATAAATGTTGAACCAAGTTTTGTAAAGTGTGTATGTCCATTTAAATCCTTAAATTGTCCTTCCAAAATGTAGTATGAGTTTTTAGAAATCATATAGTATAAAAGTATGCATGACCATTTCAATCCAAAAAGTCGCAAAAATTGTACGTTTGAATGTTGAAGCGCAAATTGTTCAAAGCATGTATGATATTTATATATATATCACCAAAATGTTTCAAGTATGTATTGCCACTTTATTCAAGGCACAGTAAATATCCATGTGAGTATAAAACCATGATTATAATTACTCTAAGTTCATGAAACTGCGACGTAGACTTGTATGTATACCACTTTATTCAAGGCACTGAATGATGAACGTGGGTGTTCCCTCAAGATCACCCGCTTTAAATGAAAATAAGATGTACCCTTCATACAAGTGTCCCTCCAAGAACCACTCAGGATTTCTGAAAATATTCAGTGTTGTAATGTGGCCCTGGAAGACTCAACCAATCGTTTTCCGACATGTTATATCAGTTCGGTTTGACCCAGTGATAGTACTAATCAACACGACATAAAAATAAAACGGGGGTTTGTCAATCCGAATAGATCTTTTCATAAACATTCGCGCTCACCCTTTCAATGGATTTACAGTTTCTTCATTGTCTGCCCCACCGAAAGCTAATCCATAATCATGCGAGTAAAGTTAGTTTTTGCTCAATAAGTATAAACCAATGTTGTATCTCACCTATGAGTATATGCATATGATGTTTAACCAAGTTATAGCGAGTGTTCACGCCCAAATTATTTGACAAGTATTGTATCTCATCGCGAGATATATAAATAAATATGTAAACCAATTTGTAATCAATCATGTAAATGCATTTGTAAACAAGCATGTTCTCACCCCAAAAATATATCTAAAACCAGTAAAAACAGGGGCGCTATAAACTCACATTGGTGTTGTAGAACGATTGGTAGAACTGCATATATTAAGCACGGCACAAACGATAAACCAGAACGGCTCGATCAAGAAGTTGCGGTTTATCTTAACGGCTAAGACCCACTAGCCTAGGATAATGTATTTGGGTTTTCTGATGTATGAGTATATCAACGCGACACGTTGATAAAGATTTAGATCTCAAGTTGTAATGGTTTGGTGGTTGGTTAAATAAAATAAATCGAAAGTAAACGCAAAGTGTGTAATATATGCCGTATATATCACTTATGAAAAATAACAATTATATAACTCATACCGTGAATTATATGACAAAGACAAACAATCCAATGATTGATATGAAATGTATAATACTTTCAAGTATTATATAAGAAGTGCCAGTAAATAATTAAACCAAACAGTTTGACATGTTTTCGGAAATCACCACTTAATTAAATAAAAGTTTTTGTATAAAAGTAAACACATGTTTTAAAGTCTTTAATTTGTCCATTAATCAGGAATTATAAAATAATATTTTATAATTTAGTATTCGTTTCCTCGACGGGTCTTAGTTAAACTAGTTGTCTTATTTACAAAAGTGTAGTTCTTGTTCGTTCATCTGGTTATTGTATAATTACAAATTAACGATCTTAAGACTATATAACTTTGTCTTTTTATCGGGTTTCTAAAATAATAGAAATCATAGTAAAATTACTAAATATAAAAAGTTATAGAAATTTTCTGCATAACCTTTTTGTTTATACAACGTTTCCCACGTTTATAAAATTTAATGTTTTCCACTTAATCAATCAATGTTGCAATACTCGCGTGTTTCAATTTTAATATATACGTATATAAACGAAATAAAAAAATAAGTAAAACCAACCACACCCTAACTGCTAAGCCAAATGCCCCTAACTACTCAACCAAACGTCCCTAACTGCACAACCAAATGCACCCTAACTGATGTTAACCCAAACGCACCCTTTCGGTGTTTCTGCACAGCCAAACACACCCTTTGTGGTTTTTGTGTTAAACCAAACACACCCTAAAGCTGGCCAATAGCAACCAAACACACCCTTAGTGTGTTTTTCTTATACCAAACACACCTTTGTGTTGTTTTCTTATACCAAACACACCCTTGTGGTGTTAAACAGTCAATCAAACGCACCTTAATGGCTGTTAATCCTAAATCCAAACACCCCTTTACGATTTTATAACCAAACGCACCCTGGTGGTGCTAAACTCAGACCGAACGCACCCGTGCTGGTGCAAAACAAGAACCGAACGCACCCCCGGCTGGTGCAAAATCAAATGCACCTCTTGTGGTGGTTTATCAAAACCAAACACACCCTTATGGTGTCGACACAAACCAAACGCAACCCTTTAGCTGCCATAAACCCAACGCACCCTTTTTGTGGTGCAAAACCCAACCCGAACGCACCCCGTTTTGGACCAAAACCAAACCCGACGCACCCTCGGTGCCTGAGACAAAACCAAAACGCACCGTAGTCGGCTGAGACAACACCAAACGCACCCTCTCGATGCTTGAGCCAAACCCGACGCAGCCTCTTGGTGCGATACGAAAACCAACGCACCCTGTTGGTGCTTAAAGAAACCACACGTACCCTTTTCTTGGTGGTTTAAAAAAAACATACGCACCCTATGGTGGCGGGGCTGTGGTGGTAGCGATGGTGGGGATGAGGTGATGAAGTGGCGTGGTGGCAGCGGCGGCTGTGATGATGATGTTGATGGTGGTGTAGGTGCGGCTGTGACGAGTAGAGGTGAGGGTGGCAACGGTGTGGGGTTGGTGGCGGCGCGTAGAGGCGCGTGGAGGTAGGGATCGGATATATCGGTTGGTAAGAAACATTTTGGACTCGGCCGGAAAACTCGCCGGAAAAGTGGCGGCGCCAGAATACTCGCCGAAAAAGTTTTCCGGCTACGGTTGACCGGAAATGGGAGAGAAGAGGGGAGAGTGTATGTTTATAAGTATGAAAAATGAAATAAAAATATATATAACTTTTATATATATATATATAAATATTTTAAAAGTTATAAATAAATGTGACAAGTCTCAAAAGTTTGGGGTTAATTTGTAAATGTTTCCTCAGGGACCAAAAGTGTAACTTTTGTAATATAATGGTTCGGGTCTCATTTAGGCCACTTAATGGATGATTTAAAATACGAAACTTGCGCCATTGCGTTCCAAATAATTTTTCCCATAAAAACGAGTATTCACTCGACTAATTTTCATAAACGTTTTAGCAAATTTATTTAAAACGTTTATTATTAATTTGTATATTAGTGATAACTTTTGTCCGTAAAATGATCTTTTACTTGAATATTTTTTTCCTTAACAAATGTTACTGAATAAAATGTTAAATGATTTTATTTAATATTTTCACTAAATAAATTGTGATAATTAAATATAAATTTAATTATTTTTGTGTCGGCACGCACTGTGTGCATTTTTCAAAACC
>BQNB010011647.1:0-20245 GCA_026074375.1 Tanacetum coccineum | reverse complement strand
TTATTTGTTTCCAATTAAGGCTTTAAGAGTCGAAGCAAATTTTGGCATAAGAATCAAAGAATCCGTGAAGCTAATTTCAAAACTCAAATCTTTAAAGATTTCGTAAAATTTCTCAATTTGGTTGTCAGCTTTTGCACGGTTCCTTTCATCATTACGTCTTGAAGGATATGGAATTGATAGTTTCGGGTTAGGCATCGGAGCACTAACGCGAACAATAACTGGCTCAAAATTTGGCACATGAGGGTAAACTTGGACTATCGGAGGTTGGACGTCTTCGGTACTTCCGTTATTAGTAGGAAGCAGTGTGTCCTTTGTCACCTCGGTTTCACGTTCCACTACTTTAGGAGGAGTAGGAATCGTGGGTCCCTTATAAGCAACACCGCTTCGGGTGGTAATACCTTTTAAATCTTCCTTTGGGTTGGTAATGGTGTTACCCGGGAGTGTCCCTGAACCTGAAGTAGAAGCGGCATTGACATTCGCGATTTTGGTGAGTAAGTCCGTTACATTTGAAATTTGGCTTTGCATGTTTTGCATAACCGCATCATTAGCTTTGACGTAGTTGTTAAAATCGGTCTTTGACACACCTTGTGTTTGAGGAGCTAGAGCGGGAGCTTGGTAAGGTGGAGCTTGGTAAACCGGGGGTTGATTAACCTGGGGTTGATAAATTGGTCCTTGGTTGTAATTATTTCCTCGATTTTGGTTGAAATTGTTCCTCCGATTTTGGTTGTAACGGTTTTGATTATTTCCTTAATTGTTTTGAACGGGAGGAAAACCAGGAGGTCAAATTTGATTCGCAACCGTTTGAGGTCGGTAACCGGTATTTCCTTAGTTAAAGTTAGCCGTGGCGGCTTGAGAAACGTATTCTTGAATATTGTCACGATAAACGTTTCCATCGGTGGTGTGACAATTACGATTAGAATGAGCACCACCGCAAGTTACACAACTTTGCTCGACTGCTTTTACGGGAGCGGGAACTAGAGGTTGGTTTTGGTTTTTCTTATCGAGAAGCAAGGCTTTCACCATATCTTTGAGTTCAGCAACATCGGATGAAACAGCGGGGGTAGAAGAGCTCATACTCAGTTTTTGAAGCAATAGCTTTGCTTCATGAATGACGAACTTTGGACTTACTTTCAATGATGCATAAGCAATCACGGGGCCTTTTGTCTAAAAAATTACCACCCACGGCTGAATTTAACGAATCTTGATCATTTGTATTCAAATCATTGTAGAACATATCGAGTTGGTGTAATTCTAAAAAACCATGATGAGGGCATGCTCGAAGGATATCCCTAAATCGATCCCATGCCTCACTAAAAGACTCATCAAAACGTTGTTGGAAATTTGTAATCTCATTACGAAGATTAGTCGTTTTAGATGGAGGGAAAAATTCATTAATAAATTTTGAAACAAGATCATCCCAAGTAAGAATCGATCGAGGGGGTTCTTTTTCGAGCCAAATCCGGGCGGCCCCCTCAAGAGAAAATGGAAAAAGCATAAGCTTAATCGACGTATTCAGAACGTTTAGGAATTTCATAGTAGAAGTGATCTTGTTAAAGTATCAAATATGAGCATGAGGATCTTCTTTGTCATGTCCGAAAAATTGCTTGTTTTGAACGAGAGTGAGCAAACTATGTTTAAGCTCAAAGTTGTCCGCGGTGATTGCGAGAACAACAATTGCGTCCTCGTAACCCTCGGTGGGTGCTTGAAGCAATTCCATCATAGTACGATTATCGACCATCGTAACTACAGGAGGATCTTGATCTTTGATAAGATCTTCAAGATTAAGTGGTTCAACAACAATCGGTGGGATTTGTTGTTGTTGTTGTTGTTGACGTTGACAGTTACGGTTTTGAGAACGAGTGCGCATGCACTAAAATTTAAAAAAAATAAGTTTTTGTTTATTTTAGAGAACAAATGAGACGGACAACTTAAACCAATAATCAACTTGCTTCACGGTAGCTCTCTAAAAGAAAAACGCACAAAGGAGCGGAGGAGCGGGAAAGCGCGAAGCTATTAAAATCCTTCTCCTTTCGGGTCGTAGTTCTTAGGAACGACCCTCCTTATACCCCTCTTATAGTTTGTTAATCGTTTAAAGGTGAGCCGTACTTGACAAGCGACACAAAGGCAAGTTTTAAATCTTTTGTTTGGGAACTTATTAATGATAATACTCCAATGGAGAGTATTATTTTGTCTTTTTTTTAAAGACAATTGTTATATATATATATATATATATATATATATATATATATGTGTGTGTGTGTGTGTGTGTGTGTGTGTGTGTGTGTGTGTGTGTGTGTTATAAGAGAATAAGCAATATAACTTCTTACGGAAGGATCTTCGAACACGATTTGTCAAACGGAAATGACAATCACACACGCCTCCCCGGCAACGGCGCCAAAAATTGATCGAGCTGAAACTACACCTTTAATATATAATATAAATATAAAACATATATATATATATACATATATATATATATATATATATATATATATATATATATACATATATATATATGTATATATCGATATATATGGATAATCTTAAAAATCAATAAAATCAAAGTAGTAAACCGGGAAGCTGAATTCCCGGGTCGTTTTCCCAACGAGACGTGAATGGACGGTCGAGTGTTGTTTGATATCAATGCTTCAATAGAACAAAGATTTTGATTGATTGTGGGTCCTAAAACTATGGGAAAAGCAAATTATGTATTCTAAATTAACAACTAAGCACAAAAATCAAATACGAAAATCCTAAAAAGACACTAAATTATCAACTAAGTCAAAATTAAACCCTAAAAATACAAACTTAGTTTCTAAACCTCTAAAACGATAAAAGAAAATTTTCTAAAAAGGAATTACGTTTTTTTGACTTTTTTATTATTTTTATGAATTAAAAACTAATTTAACCTATTAAAAATCCTAGAAAATAGCAAATTAATTCCTAAAAATTCAAAAAATTGATTTTCTACTTTAGAAAAGTCTAAAATGTGATAAAAATTCAGAAAACAATTTTTAACTATTTTTTATAATAAAAACCTATTTTATAAAACTAATTTAAAAAGCTAAAAATCAAATCTAAAATCTAAAAGTGACGAAAAAGATTTTAAACTTTGTAAACCTAAAACTATTTATACTAAATCTAAAAAATATTTTTTTTGTATTTTTAAAAATTAATTTACTATTTTTAATTAATTTTCTAAAAATTTAATCTTCGAAAATTAAAGAAAAGTAATAAATAAAGTTGGAAAAATCTAAAAGAAATACACAAAAGTCGTAAATGTTGTAAAGAATGCAAGAAAAATAAGCTGGATCACCCAGCTTAACAAATAAGCCCTCAAAAGCCCTTAATAAGCTACGGCTTATTATTTGGGTTTGGGCTCAAAAATGGTGATAAATACCAAGTGTTTACACACACTATCAGATGAGCTATTGTAGCACAGCGGTAGAGTGTGTGTATCATAAAGAGGTTGAATGAGGTTTGAGGTCAAGGGTTCGAGCTTAGGCTCACCCTTGACTTCCCTTGTTCCCCTTTTGCTTTTTTTTGAATTTTTTTTTACAAACTTATAAAATACCTAAAAATAAGCAACTTTAAAACTTTGACTTAATTTTTAAAAGCAATATTAAGCCCAGAAATAAGCTAAAAAGATGGCAGATTGGCTTTTTTTTTAAACTAAGTTAATAAATTGCTTAACTTTTTAGCATTTTAAACACAATTAAGCTAACAAGATAATAAACTAAGCTTAAACACACATTAAACTATACCTAATTAGCATGCATGAACAAGAATAAGCCAGGAAAATAAGCTAATAAGGCCAAATAAAGCAAATAGGCCAAATGGCACAATACTGCACGCACAACAGGCCACAAGGCGGGAACTTGTATGCTTAGAAAAATAAGCCCAAAAGATGGATCCATTCTTGGCCTAATGAGGGTAAACCACCAAAAAAAAGGCTTATACTTAAGCTTTCTCTAAAAACGTGCAACGAGAGTTTTTGGATAATGATAAAACTCGCAATATCCAAAATAAGCCGTTGACAATGGCATTAATACTTGGGCTGAAGAAACAACTGCACACGCTATTTTAAAAAGGATTTTCAATCCCCTCAACAAACAGTCGGCAAAGGCACAACATTCCCTCCTTATCCCACATACGCTACTAACCAAACGCAGCAAATAAAAATGAAATCAAAGCAACACTAGATGGCATTGACCCCACCTTGAGCTTATCCTCAAAAATATCAAGGTCATAAAAACAATTAAACCTATCATGCAAATTTGAATAGAAAAAAAAGCATTTTAACAAGTAAAAAGACACTTAAAGAACACTAGGACATTATTAAGAAAACAAACAAGTAAACTGAAAAGGAACACTTATATCAACTGCAAATTAGACACAAAGAAAAGACATCAACAACAACACTGAAAGTAGTCATGCTAGCCTCAATGACTGGATCAAAATATCAAAGTCCTACCTGTTATAAGGTCACCCCACCAGCTAGGACTAGTTAGAAACAGCAAAACACCCCTTATCAGCAAAACCATAAAAAAAAAAAAGAAAATAACATGAATTTGTTAGCACTAAAAACCTTGAAACTATTGGATTAAAACCCTACAAACCACCCAAGAGCTGGGACAAAAGTGGCCACCTGACCCACTTAGGTGTATTTAACCCCTAAATTGTTGCGGGAGCCCGATTTTACCCCCCCTTGACGCCAAACACACCCTTAAGTAGGTCAACGACAACCATGTTTTTTTTATCTTGAAGTAAGGTTGATTGTTAAGTCCACACTTCGCGAGAGACCGAGATGTTTTAATAGGCATATTTAGTGATCACGCAATGAACAAATTAAACAATAACAAAAAATTCCACAACGAGAACACCCACACACGAGCCAGCATGCATCCCCACCAGCTAATCTGCCATTTTCCCCCCGCCCCCCTCCGCCAAACAGCACACTCGCTAGAAGCCTGTCAAAAAATGCACCCACAATGACCACTAAACCCCCTGCTACCCCCTCCACCCACCATCCAACCCCAGCCCACACTCACCTCCCCCCACCACCTGCCCAACCCCGCGCCG
The DNA here is from genome assembly GCA_026074375.1 of Tanacetum coccineum. Taxonomy (NCBI): domain Eukaryota; kingdom Viridiplantae; phylum Streptophyta; class Magnoliopsida; order Asterales; family Asteraceae; genus Tanacetum; species Tanacetum coccineum. Next base: position 15,163 of record BQNB010011647.1, on the reverse strand, counting down.
CCTACCAGACACCACTCGCCCTACCACCCCTTGGCCACGTCCTCACCCTCCCCCCATCCCCAATCCCTTACCCCCCTTCCATTGCGTCACAAGCCAGGCATATAAGCGTATTAAATACTAGCTAATATTCAAACAAGCTATCCGATGTTCCCCCCCCAACACCTGACTAGTCCCCAAAACGCCATCACACGTTCGCTTAACCTCCAAAATAAAAACCTCAGTGGAATTAGAGGGAGAAAACAATATTATAGTGAATTTTCGTTCCTACTAAAAAGTATCAAAAACACTAAATGTGACAATCTGATACACATCTCTAACTAGCACAGCTAACACCCAGCTCAACCATCCCTTCAAAAACCAAACCCCCTCTAGACCCTAAAACCACAAACCCCAGAACCCCAAACCAATACCTCCCCCAACCCCCCCCCCGAAACCCGCCCAAATCTCCCATCCCCGCACCACCTACCTCCATCCCCTACCCCGCCCCCCACCCAACCCCCACCCCACCCCTGCACCGCATCGCCAACCAAACCACCCAGCAACCAAAGGACCACAAACACCTCCCCCCAATAACCTCAACTGACATCACCAGAGAGATTCATCTGAGAGAGAAATCCTGAGGTGTGCATGTATTGTGATAAACCATACCAAAACAACAATCATCCATAGTATCCTCATAATAGCTTACTTTTTCAAAATGAAATTTTAAAGCATCGTTGGATTGGAGATAGTACGAGTAGGATTGCCAACTTGGCAATGCAGCATGTGACAGGGCTTTAGTGGGTTAGGGGTGTAGATTTTACCCTTTGAATTCTTGGTGTTGTAGGGTAAAAGGGAGGAGGAAGACCCGTGAATAGTACTGGGTGTTTTTGGGCGAGAAAATTGGTTTTGGGTTAGCAGGGGAAAGGTTTGGCGTTTTGGCACGTTTGGTCCCTCACTTTGTTTATTGTTATTGCAAAACTCATCCCTTGTGGTGATAAGTTTGGGAAGATGGCAAAAACAGCCCCTCATGGTTATAAGAGTTATTGCATTGAAGGTCCTTATGGTGTGGTAAGTTTGGGGGAATGGCATATTCAGCCCCTCTACTTGTTATGGGCTTATCTTGGGGTTTTTGGGCCCATTTTGGTCTTCAATATTATACTAATGGGCTTACCCAGCCTATTAGATGGGTTCGGGTGGGCCCATTAAGTATTCTTCGGTTTTGGCTTCGGGTTTGACCTTTGACTTTTTAGGGTTGACTTTTGTTGACTTTTTGACTTTGACCTCGTTTGACCTTGACTTTTCACGCTCTTCACATTCCCGTGGTTGGTTTTGACATTTTGGCTTCGTTTTTGTTCTTTTCTTGAATATCCGTTTCCTGCACAATACAAATGCAAAACATACAAATACAATGTATTTTTGATACTTTTTTGGTCATTTAAGCTCGTTTTTAGTGGACAAAAGTATGTGTATTTAAACACATACCAATATGAAAAGTATTGGTCACTTCCAATATAGTTAGTCGTAGCTCGTAGATTAGTTATATGTAATGTTAGTAAGATAACTGGGCCAAAGGCACATGGAAAGCCCATGTCTAAGCTCATGGTCGGCCTTAGCATGGAGTATTTATACCCTCTCCACACATGGAGAGGGTATCGGTTGGTTCATTTTTACACTTAATCTAATCTTTCTTTCTTTGTTGCTTTCTCTTACTAGAACCATCCTCCCAACTTCTTTCTCTCTCTACATTTCTATATTGTTCTTTGGTGTTACAGATTACTAGTATTCTACAACTCTCCCTTGTGTTCTCAATATTAAGGGCTTCATCCACCTCGAACACCTTCTCACGATGAACCTTATCTTCAATAGATTTGCGCTTCACATCCACTCGAAAACCTTCATACTTTTTAATACGTCTACCATACTCCCAACTATCAATCCATGACCCAAAACATCGGGTTGTGTTCTCCCTATCAACAACTCCCAAGTTTTCAATTGTAATAAAAATAGCTTCTTTGTTTGCCTTTGAAAACTTAATTTGTTTTTTTATAATCATCCTTAAAATTAACCTATAATTTAAATCATAAACGTTTAAATTATGGACGCATACAAAATCCATTTTTATCTCACAATTAAAACCCTTCACACTTCCATCAAACACACCAATAAAAACCCGTAATTTTTTTTTTCACACAAGCATTACACTGACCCCCCAAACAAAGTAACAAACCCCCCCCCACCCAAGACACATAAGTGTCAACGAGATGATAATAAACCATATTATATAAGGTCATTGAGGATAAACCCCCTCACAGTGTTCATCAACCACCCTCGGGCCTTCCACGATCCTTTATCTTTATGATCCCACCTTCAACTTTAAAACCTCGTGGAATTGGTAATTGATGCGTTAAAATAGGTGACCCATAGAGCAATAAATCCTTCTAAGACCCCTCAAAAGGTAGCTATAGACCTTAAACAATCATACTTGCCGTAATAACACACATCTGCCACGGTCTTCCCCCCAATATATATGGCACTCATCAATAACATCCACATACATAGTACTATCTACTTTATAAGACTTTCCTATTGTCACGAGAACCCTAAAAACTTGGTAACCTTCAATTGACAAATCTTCATTGATACTTTAGGAAATCTAAATCTAAAAAAACCAATTTCTATAAAGACACAAATTATTTATGCTACAACCATCAATAATTAAAGAACATACCGAATTGTTGATTAGAATTTTTGAACAAAAAATCTTGGTTCTAGATACTCGATCCTCTTTCTTTTCCTCTTCTTATTTTTTAATTCTTCCATTGTTGAATGGGGATTGGTTGCTTGCACAATTGCCTCCAAAATCACCTATGGTTGGATGAATTCTTTGACCTTCGTGTTTGTTACCCTCGCGATTCTTATGGATTAATGCCCCACCTACGATCACGGAATGTAGTTCTTGTAGCATGGTGTAACACCTGTCAAGTTCTGACATGGATTTGGTAAAACCATGATCCATGTACTCTCCAGACCATACCCCACCAACATTATGGGTTTTTGGATCTTCTAAATCAGTCACCATCCAAGATACCAACAAGCTATAGATACCAACTGACAGAGAACGGAAGCGTACTATAAACCCTAACTAGGGTTTAAGTCGAATCACAAAAGGATAAAAGACTAAAAGTCTGAATTTTATTGATAATTGAATCTTGAATATTAAATGACTACACAATAAACCTAAACCCTATATTTATAGGATAACTAAACTTGAGGAAAAAGTCAACAAGATTATTCTAGAATATACGATATCTGGAAACCAAATAGAGGTGAATAAACAAAATATAGAAACCATATTTTGTTATTAATATCAAAATTAATGGTTTCTCCATCTTTAAGGTTACTTATTTTTGAAAACCATATATTCCTCCGCTAGCTCTTGAATTATGTCCTCATCAATCAACGTATGGCCAAGTATTGTGCATGTGTTCAAACGTTCCCAGACCCCCTTCTGTATCTTGCTGGTCTAAAAACTTATTGAGAGCATAGCTCGTAGGAGCCCACCATTTATTAGCGTGAAAAGGGTATCCATTTCTCCTATTTCTTTTATCATATCATTTCTGCTGATAATATGTCTTTCATTGTCTTGTTTTGTAAAGATGGCATTCAGAAACTTTATGATTGAAGAAATCGATGGTGAGTTCAACTTCTTGTCGAATGAGCTTACTGATGATATCGAAGCTGGGTCCCCATCCATCTCCATCAACAACGAGACCCCAGCTACTTTCATGGAGCCTATAAACACTGTTGATCCTTCCTACATGGATGACTCAAAAGACTCTCCATCAACCGAGAAAGATGTGGTGTTGTTTTTTACCTACGTTGCTGGAAGAATGAAAGATCAGAAGGTTAGTATTCCTCCGAAGACATCTAGGAAGAGAAAGCAGACTGCTCCGACCCCATCTTCGAGGGCCACTCGTCAAAGAACGCAGAAACCTTCGACAATGGGTATTAATGATACGGGCGAATCTTCGCAGCCTATGGATGTCTCTGATGAAGATTATAATATGCATGGTAATTTCCTTGCCTTTATAATTTATAACTTGCCTTCCCATTCGTAGACTTACAAATCTTTGTTGTGTATGCAGATTTCATAGAGGCCAAGGAGCTTAAAGATTCCCGTAAGATTGTCATGGGTAAGTTTTCGCAAGTTCACCCATAATTTAGAGCTCGTAAAATGGTTCAAGTCGAGAAACCCGACGGGGGTGAATCTTCTCTTCCGTTAGTCATGCCAGAAAAGTAGGTAAGGTTGTTTGACGGTTATAGACTAAGTTCTAACGGTACTAATTATAGCGGTCCCACAGATGGAGCCACTGATTATATAATATTTAGCATCACCATGCCTACGATGACGATCAAAGTATATAGGGGTGATGGTTGAACATGTCAAGCCGTTGGTAACCTGTAACAACACAAATGTAGACACTACGTTAAGTGAAACACATGGGTTGGTCCTTACGAATTACATCTGGCGTGAGAGTAAGAATGTGTTTATGATGGCAATGAGTGTGTAAGTAAGTTAAGTAGGTGTTGTGAGCGTAATCAAACATGAGTGGCCTGCCCATCTATTTATAGGTGATGAAAATAGGCACGAGCAGGCCTCTGCACTTCAACCATAGATCTTGGGGGTGTCCCGCGATTTTTGGGGATTAGAGGGATCATGTATCACGATCCTTATCTTGGCGGGAAATCCTTATAAGGTGGAGAACGTTGATTTTGACTTGGTCAAGTCTTACCTTGGCGTTAGTTTCATCGAAGGGCACACTCCTCGAATGGTATTGGGCTTCGAGTAGCGGTTCCCGTACTGGTAATCATTGCTAAGAATGATTTTACGCACTGGAAACATTTCGAAGGTTTCTAAGTATCTTCGGAAGTAGGTCCCGAGTGAGCTTGGAGGGGAAGCCTTCGAGCTATTCAGAGAGTACGTAATCATATACAATTCTAGGCTGAATGATATTCTAGTAGCTAGCTTATTGTTTCTCATTCAAAAAAAGTTATTGTACTCGAAAAGTCATGCACGAACCCAGCAAAACAAATGTGGTTGAACACTTGAGCTATCAACGAATCGGATTATGTTAGTTATAACGGCGTCAACAATATATCCTCACTTATTATTTTAAATGTTTGTTAACACTTCTATGTCCATTTGGTGTTAGGTGAAATTGAAAAGCAAGATCTAAAGATTGATCATGGTATCTTTGAATGACCAAACTTAGAGTTTACAATTAACATTCGTGGGGATCTTCATCAAAAGAAACAAAAAAATACTTTAGCTTGAGTCTTATAACGGTGTGCAGGTGATGCCATTGCACAAAACCACCATTTGAAAGAGTCACATTTCTATTAGTTTTGTATATAAATACGTATAATATTAAATATATATACAATTTATTTTTGAGCATTGCTAAAACCTACTAAAAAATCATCCTACTTATCTTTCTACATACACAATTATATAATATATATTTTTTCTACTTATTATCTTTTTAAATCTAAAATCTAAAATGTGAGTTCAGTTAATCCTGTATGTAAAAAAGTTAGTATACGTTTTTTTAAGAAGAAATTAGCATTTTTGTTTATTTTTATTTCACAAATAAAGGGATCTCGATAATACTGCAAACATTCACGTGGTGTAGCATCATTCGTAAAGGACCTAACCCTACACTGTACGAGTACTAAAAGCAAGGGGAAAATCTTGGTGGTGGGACTCAAAACGAAATGTCAGAAATAATCAACCGGACACGTGGAATATTAGTAGCCGTGACATTGTCGTTATCAGTGGGGATAGGGGTGCAAACGAGCCAAGCTTTTATTAAGCAATTCGAGCTCGAGTTCAAGCTTGACTCGACCGAGCCGAGCTTTTATCGAGCTCAAGCCCGAGTTCAAGCCTAATAAACTGGCTCGAAACATATAATGAGCCGAGCTCGAGCTTTTGATAGCTCGGCTCGAGCGCTCAACGAGCTTTTCGAGCCTTAGTATAAATATATTTTCATATTTTTTTATATAAGTAAATAAGGGTTGATTTGAATATTAATCTGATTATAAGGATTAACTTCATAAAAGATTAAATATTATATTTTAAAAGTATCCTACAGGTCTATGATTCTATCTTTCATAAGTGGTTTGTTCTTATTTTGTGTGGTAATAAAATTGAGTCATTTTATATAAAAGCAATTTGTGTTAGTTTTCGTCCTATGTTAAAGTTATGCTATGTAAATGTTATTTGTGATAGCTTTTGTGGTGGCGTGTAAGCCTTAGTGATGTGTTTGTTTTATATACATAATTTCGATCTTTTCAAGTTAAGCTCGAGCTTTGCTCAAATCCTACTCGAGCCGAGCTCAAGCCCTAATGGTTGAAGCTTGACGAGCAATCAAGCCAAGTTCGAGCCAACCTTTGGTTTTTTGAGCCGAGCTCAAGCCTTGTTGAGCTTAGGCTTGGCTCGGCTCGATTACACCCCTGCAGGGAATACATTTGCTATTTTCTCTCTTTAATATTTTTCTTCTTGCGTGTGTTCATAAGTTAGCAGAATAGTTTGTAAAATTTGTATGATCATAATAAATATAAATTTAAAGCCAATAAAAATAATATTTTATTGTTGCATAATATAATGATTAGGTTTTTTTTTAAATGTGTATCTCGACATTGACATTTTATGTGAGACGAACATTCAACATAGTAATACTACGTTACTACTTTTGTCTTAAAATTATTGTCACAAGACAAAAACACACAGTTTAAAAACGCGCATTTATTATTACTATCTAAGGAGACGTTTTTTGATGAGATTATTTGTAGTTTTTATTACTGGTGTCGGTATAAGAGCAATACTTTGTTTTAGCTGGGACGATTGGTATAAAAACCCGTCTCTTATTTCTTTGTAATTTCTAGCTCCTTGCTAGTTTTTTTAATAAAAGTCGCCGTTCAAAAAAAAAAAGGGGTGAGCATCGGTCAAAGACCGGACCGGCCAAGACCGGATCGGACCGAGACGGAAATGGTCCAAAACGCCGGACCGATGACCGGACCGAAATGGTACGGTCTGGTCCGGGTCGGTCTGGTTCGGTCCTCGGTCCGGTCCGGTCCTATAAGGCATAATCATTAGGTTTTTTGGTAAAACCGGACCGGACCGACCGGACCGAAGACCGAATTGGTCCAAAACACCGGACCGAGGACCGGACCGAAATACGTTCGGTCTGGTCCGGTTTTCTGTTCCGATCCGGTCGAACGGTCCATATGTTCAGCCCTATGCAAAAGTGAGAAAACAATTTTACATTTCAACAATTATTTTATGTTTTTATATAATTTTGTAAATACAAATTTAAATTAAGGATAATATATATAACAATGGATAATTAATTTCAGATAATAAAATTGGAACGAAAGGAGTATTAATTGGTGTTGTTTGCATAAGTTCAAAGAAACATGAGTGTTTCTAACAAACGTCCAATAAATCACTCTTTCGATAAGAAGTTTACTCACCGAATATCAACGATCAGGAAAAAACTGTTAATTGTTCATGTTGTTAACGCAAACAATGGCCTCGTTTGTTGGTGTAGAATTTATACATTGTTTATAAATTTATGTAAGTATTTTTTTGGGTAAAGAGTTTCTCCGGTAAATTTTATTATGCCAAAAAAAATTTAAATACAAGGGATGATGGTGAGTCTCACATCTCCGCCCATTATATGGGCAAAACTACTTCCTAAAGGGAAGGTACACAAAATGACTAGACAAAAGAAACATAAATTTATTTCTTCTTGCGACCTCAAACTCGGATATCCAGATTATCGCATATAGCTTGAAGATCTTGAGAAAGATCCTGACCTTCGTACATGTCATCGTCGTATAGGTCATCATCATAGTCATCATTACCATACGAATCCCTCTATTGTTCCAGTAAACTTTGAGTGCCAAAACCTACCCTTTCTGATGCCAAGAACGAGCCATATCATTATCAACTGATGCAACCCCATATTCACTATCATATTCATCCGGAAACTCTACCTTCTTCAAAGGATTAACAGCTTTATCCACAAAAATAGCTTGCTCACTAGTAAGTAATTCTTCAAACTTCTCGATTTTATCAATAATAGGAGTAGTACCAGAACTACTATTATCGACATTCATAAACGAGGAACTACTTGAAGTAGCCTCGTTATTTACCAAATTAGTAGCCCCTCCATTGGTACCAAACTCCACATTATTATCGAACGAATTAAGAACATCAAATGGATTTGAATTACTAACCTCAATAATAGGTTCCTCACCCTTCTTCTTATTACCACTGGAACTAGCAGTAGACTTTTTGGGAACATGTCGATATTCTTTATGAGGTTTAAAACCCATTTTCGGACCAACCAGAACACCTCGAGAAGTTTGACTAGGTTTCTTCATAGTCTTCTTCTCACCAACACTTGTATTCTTTAGACATTCCTCATGAATATGTTCAAAAACCTTACAAGATAAACACCTATGAGGTTTCTACTCGTACTCAACACGGACATTACATGTATAATGGCCCTCCCTAGTAATTTTAGGCATGGCCACGACAATGTTATCTTTAAACTCCACATCAGCTCGAAGCTCAATCATAGATCTAGCATAACTTGACCGACCACAAGATTGCATGCACATATCAGATGTATAAGAGTCAAGCATTAGAGGAGTACCCAATTTAGTAGCAATGACACTCAAGCCATCCTCGTTGAAGGCCGTAACAAGTACACCATGGAGTTTAACCCAAACTGGGATAGTACTAATATCTTCTTTCATTAGGTTCTCATTCGGATGCCATTTCTTCAGGATAATCGGGTTATTAAGGATAAACCATAGGTCATTCTCAAGCATAGCATCTAATCCATCCATGGAACTAAATTGAAAGGAGAATAATCCAGTAGACGAGATGAACATAAAAAAACCAACTCATATTTACCCCAAGTATTCCTAACATAGTTAGCAACAACTAGGTATGCCACCTTCTTTCCCAAGAAAAAACCATATGTTGTATTAGCAAATTGTTCATTTATAGCTCGAATAGACTCTACAGGGACAACCACATCAATCCCATTACCCCCGGTGTAAAAAAGTATGAAAATTCAGTTTGTTCCCACTTGGCCTACTAGTAACGTTAGCATACGAATACTTACCAGAGGCATTACCAGTCGAAGTAGTACCTGGTGTAGATAATGGTGGAAAAGATCCCAAAACAGTAGTATCTTCCAAAGAGTTTTACTTTTCCATCACAACCGTCATGTCAACCACATATGGTGTTACACCCTCCTGAACGGCATATACAACTCCAATTGGAGTATCATCATACATAGTATCTTCTGAATCCGTAGACACACTAATACCTGAAGAGGTATTCTTCTTATTCCTGTTGAGATCCTTCTCCTTAACACCTCTCCCCCTACATTTTTGGCTCAAAAAACCGCATTCCATTCCACCTCAAACAACAACCGTACACTACCTTAAAACAAAAAAAAGCAAGTAGAACCACGTCTTTCTAAAAAATGAGAAACCCTAGCAAAGATAGGGTTGACAAATTCAGCGATATCCAATGCAAATAGATCGAATCCCAAAACAAAAAAAATACATGGTCCAATTAAAAAGAGTTGTAATAACTAAATCAAAGATTTAAAAACCACAAACCCAATCGTTAATCACTGTGAATTAATTTTGATAAGAATCGATAAGTTTAAGAAAAAAAGATAATCGCAGGTCACCAGAGAGTATTTGGGATTATTCGTAAAAGCACACGAATTGAAAAAGGGATCAATGAATGTAGATAAAGATAAAAAGGATTGCATGAATTTCTTAATAGCAATTAATAAACAAAACGACGAATTCGATGATATAAAATCAATGGATAAGTTGGTTAGTAATTAAAAAACAATTAGGGCAAGAAAGTATATCGCAATCGCCAAAGGTGGGGCATGTGAACTTAAACCTGATAATAGCTATCCCATACAAATTTTTTCTAGCAGAAACCTTGTATTATTCATTCGTCCTCGAGACAATTACAAACAGGTAGAAATTCACAAATGATGTAAAATTAGGAATTACTAGAAATTGGTTTTATAGAGCCATCAATACAACACCAAGGGTGATTATCTTATGTGATTATGGTGTTTTATTTATAGATTAATCAATGAATGATCACATACACATGTATAATCAGCTTGAAACATGTGATCCGAATGCCATAGTTTTGATCTAGTTTTAGTGTTCGATGCTCTCCGGCTAAAACTACGGGTGAGTGTTATGTTATGGCCATGTTGGCTCGGGTTTATATTAATTATTTACCCTTCAAGACAAGGAACTAATGGCTCATCAAGTGTCAATGCAGGTTCATCAAGTGTCAATGCAGTTTCAAAGACAAAGACTTCTCAATATAAGAATGCACAACTCAAGACCAAGCAACAAAGGAGTAGAATGTGTAGCTTAGTTTTATGTAACAATGTTTAATTCAATGTAACAGTGTTTAGTCAAAGTAGTTAGTTAGCTTAATGTCTATAAATACTTTGTATTCCCTCTCATTTTGTAATTCAATTCATAATGAATCAATGATAATTTTCTCTCAAATCCTCTCCTTTCCTACCTCTCATTATGGTATCAGAGCAATGTATCTGGTAACATGTAACTAACTATGGCAGTTTTCTAACAAACTTTCCCATCAATAACAAAATCTCAACAACTATAACCACCACAATCAGCCATTGTTAAACCTTTAACCACCATAACCCACCATTAAACCATCACAGTCTGCCATTACTCAGCACTTAACCACCACAATCTGTTATCTCTAAAACCTTTCAAACTTACAAGACTCATTCTTCAACAATGGCTCCATCTAATAACAACCAAACTAATGTCAACCGCAATCAACCACTACCTAACAACCAACCACCACCTAAAAACCAACCACCACCTAACAACCAACCCCTACCATATGGTTTACAAAATCCTAGTATTGACATCTATTCACCCAATCATCCTCTATACCTTCATCTTAATGATCATCTTGGTCTCATTCTAATATCCAAGAAGCTTACTAGATCTGAAAACTACAATTCTTGGAAAAGAAGCATGATGATTGTATTAGAAGCATGATGATTGCATTAAATGCAAAGAATAAACTCAAGATTGTTACTGGTGAATTACATGAATCAGGTGCTGATTCAGAAGAAAGGACAATGTAGGACAGAACGAATGATATGATCATTTCTTGGATTTTGAATACCATTTCAGATCATATAAGTAACAACTTGAATTTTGTGAAATTTTGCATCTGAACTATGGGCTGAGTTGTATGAACACTATGCATAATTAGATGGTCACAGAATGTATCAGTTAGTTAATAATATAGTTGCTTTGAAACAACAAAATTGCAACATTGAGGTGTATTACCATAAGTTGAAAGGTCTGTGAGATGAGCATGATGCTTTGGAATCACCATATCTTTGTCATTGTGTTTGTAACTGTGAGAATGGAAAGAATAATGGTGATAGAGAGCAAAGGAAGAGATTGATTTAGTTTCTCATGGGTTTAGATGAGTGTTATTCAAACTTAAGAGGTCAAATTCTATTGCTACAACCTCTACCCACAGTTGCTAAAGTTTATAACATGATAAGATAAGAAGAGAAACAAAGAGAAGGTATCTTAACCAAACCACTTGGTTCCACTGCATTATCTGCTCAAACTTACATAAACAACAATACACCTAGGAACACCAATTCAGCTTACCCAAACAGACCACAAACTGGTAGGAGGAGTACATTTAGGCCTAGGGTGTATTATACTAATTGCTCTAAAGAAGGACACAACAGTGATGAATGCTATAGGCTAAAAGGGTATCTAATTGGTCACCCCCTTCATGGAAAATACAAACCACCAGTGGCTAGGAGTATAAATGTCAATGATAATAGAAATGCTAAGATCAATCTTGTTCAAGTCCAAGACACAACTTCCACTTCTACTCAGGCAGAATCAAGCACTAGTGGAACAGATGCAATCTTTATGAGGATGGACCAGATGCATAATCAACTTAATCAAGTAATGCGCATGATGCAGCAATGTCAGAAGAATCTACCCACTGGTATGGTCAATTCTCACACTATTAGAAAGCATAGATTTATTGCATCTGTCATGGCTAGGTTTAAGACTGCTTGGGTAATAGATAGTGGGGCAACATACCATATTAGCATACTTTTATCAGTAATGCATGATACCTTCCTATGCTATCCACCTATACATGTTACACTACCTAATGGCCAAATTGTTGAGGTTAAAATCTGTGGAAAGTTAGGATCAGTAATGATATCACTCTTAGAAATGTGTTTTACATACCCTCATTTGCCTACATTTTACTTTTTGTAAGTCAATTAACCAAATCCATGCCTGTAACTGCCATTTTCACTTCACTCGCATGTTATTTCCAAGGTCTCAACAAGAGGATTGCTCATGGCAACCTTTGTGAAGGACTCTACATCATCTATCCTGATCAACCAACCTTTACCTCACCAACAGTTCTCTCAACAAGCAACAAGGATAATACCATACTATGGCATTCAAGACTGGGACACCCTTTCATTTCTACTCTCAAACAAATAAAGTCTTTTCCAATTTCTTGTAATTCTGACATTTCTAAGTGTACAGTTTGTCCTTTGGCAAAGAATCATGCCTCTTCATTTTCTTTAAGTGCTTCACATGCTTCTTGTCCTTTTGAACTTGTTCATGTTGATATTTGGGGTCCATACAAATCACCTACCATAAACAAATGCAAATTCTTCCTAACCATGGTAGATGATTTCTCAAAGGCAACTTAGACATATCTTATACCTAGCAAGGATCATGCTACTACTCAAATAAAAATATTCCAATCTTATGTTTCAAATCACTTCAATACCACAATCAAAACTGTTAGAAGTGACAATAGGTCAGAATTTCTAAACACATCACTTTCTACATTTTTTAATCACCATGGCATAATCCACCAAACTTCATGTCCCTACACCCCTTAACAAAATGCAATGGTTGAGAGAAAACACAAACAACTTCTTGAGGTAGCTAGAGCACTCAGATTTCAAGCCAATTTTCCACTTCATTTTTAGGGACATTGCATACTTACAGCCACTTATCTCATAAACAGACTTCCATCCAAACCTATCCACAACAAAACCCCTTTTGAATGCTTGTATGGTACACCTCCACCTCTTGATCACCTCAGAGTCTTTGGTTGTCAAACCTTTGCTCACCAGCACTTAACTAACAAATTTGCACCTAGAGCAATTCCATCTATTTTCATTGGCTACCCAGCAACACAAAAAGGCTATATTTTATATAATTTATAAACACACACCCTCTTTACTAGCAGGCATGCCACCTTTCATGAAAACATTTTCCCATTTCATCTTTCTCCACATGATACATCACCAACCAAACACCCTCATACTCTTACTTTTACCCATTTTGACCCATCACCCAATCCACCACATACAAATATCTTTTTCCCTTCACCAACAACTCTTGATTTACATCCTACTCTAACTTCTACCAATGACTTATCCACAGACAATACCTCAACACAAGAACCAACCACACAAGAATCACAAGACTCCTCAACTCCCGCAGAATCTCCCACACAAGAACCACCTCCACCTCCTACTCCACCAATATCTTCTACTACTACCACTCACACTCTCATAGAACACCCTACCATCTCTAATCCTCCTCCCTCAAGAACCTCACACAGAACTACAAAACTACCCACCAAACTCCAAGACTACCAAATCAACCTTCCATCATCACTCACTTCATCCAAACATCACTTCACCAATTTCATCAACTACACCAATATCAAAACACCTTCCATTAGACATCTCATAAACACAATTAATACTATTCTTGAGCCTCAGTCCTATACCCAAGCAATCAAATACCAAAATTAGATTAATGCAATGAATATTATTGATGTATACTATTCTTTTAGTTTCTTTTAGTTTCTTTCAGGGGTCATTTAATCTTGAATTCATTTGTTAAATAAATGGATTCCATAAATTGTTTTCAGACATGATGATAATGTTAAAAAAACTGAATGTCAATTTCTTAGAAAATGTCGACTTAGGATGAAAGTTCCATGCCTTGATAAATCTAATGAATTAGTTCATAAATTTTAACGGAGTACAACAATACAAATAATTAACCAGCTCTATGTACTTTTCTTCTCAGTGTGATACCAATTTTGTTTACATTTATATCACTTACATATATTGTGGAAAAACTGTATTTTGAATGTACGTATATGTTTACCTCAATTCGATCAAATAAAAAAGCCTAGTATATTGAGTCTGTGTGACGCACATACGGGGAGTTCAAACCCCGTAGGTTAGTCGGCAAAAAAATTAGTAATCATGGTTACCAAAAAAAAATACTCCAACAAATCCACTGGAATGTTCACAAGCATTTATAAATTACCATAGAATTCTGTAGTTAGGGTGAGGTTATTGTGAAAAGTTACAAATGGTAAAAAGTATAGGAAGGATTTTTAGCCATTGGATGTGAGGTATTAATGAGATTAAATTGAGGTATTAATTACATATTTGACACATAACGACTTGTAACTGACACACTAGCGATGTTGACACACTATTAATACGCTATTATTGACACACTAGCGATGTTGACACACTATTAATACGCTATTATTGACACACATGAATTTTTTAGCTAACAATATTGACACACTTGCACATAATTTCTTATATATACATATATATATATATATGTATATATGTACATATATGTATATATGTACATATATGTATATATGTACATATATGTATATATATACATATATGTATATAGATACATATATGTATATAGATATATATATGTATATATACACAATATATATATACATTTCTTGTAACTGACACACAATTGACACATTTTCACATGATATTAATGACACATAAATGAATTCTCTACACTTTCTATCATTTTTTACCCAAAATCACTTTCTATTTGAACCAAACTCTATATATATGTATATATATGTATATATATATATGTATATATATATATATATATGTATATATATATATATGTATATATATATATATATATA
>BQNB010011646.1:41466-80898 GCA_026074375.1 Tanacetum coccineum | reverse complement strand
TAGTTTTTGAGTTTTTATGTATTTTATACATTCTATATATGTAATTGTAGAGTCTAGCATTGTACTTAAAATTTTGGATCAAGAAACTTGGTAAAAAGTTTATTTGTAACACATTTGATTTGGGCAGTTTAGGTCAGTAGGTGAGAAAGTTTATTTAGAAAAAATCTATGGACCATGAGGATTAGATAAAAATATAGACATGTAGCGCTATGTTTTAACTTCATTTTTCCGAGTGGCACTCGTCATGACGATACCCGATGAATTAATTAGAAAATAACCGGTAAAAGTTGTCAGAAACTACACAATAGTTTCAATGAGCTATAACTCCTAAAAATTGTATAGAAGTCAATGTTGGTCTAAAAATAACTTGTAGATGACTGTCTAACTTAAATTTTGACGTTTGAACCAGTCCTAACGGACTTACATTTAGGAGATACGACTGTTTTCCCGAGACTCTAGTAATTTGGAAATCAAATAGCATTGACACTTGTTAGTAAAATTGCCATTTGACCCCATTTATATAAAAACCGATGTGGTTGGACCAACATATCAGAAAAATAAACTCATTTACCTTTCCGTAGACGTAAGAACCAGACGGTTTAGGAATTTTAGGCTATTGAAGTGGAATAAAACTTAAAATCCTTATCAACCCATATGTTTTGGGCTTATAAATATTAACTTGGACATTTTTAGGCCCAAATGTGTTTATAAAAATTAAAAACTCCAAGTACAGTGCTAAATCTGTATAAAAACTTTATAAAAACTTATTTATATTTATTTATGTAATATTTATAAATCATAAGACGCGACATTATTTTTAGGTTGCATCTAGGATTTTTCCTGACTCTCGACGCTTATTTCTCGTAATCTTTATCGTATTGCTTAAAGGTGAGTTCATAGCCTCACTTTTACTCATTTACTGTTTTATAAACTTTTTGGGGGAGATACATGCTAATTAACTTACTTTTACTTATGGATGTAAGTGCTTAAAAATGTATGCTTATCCTGATATTATTATTGCCTAAGTACCACTAGTGTTATTAAGTCTCCTAAATCATGAACTGTTAATTACTTTTTGTGAAGTATACGTGAATGCTATGGATAGATCTATTAGGACTGGCAATCCCTACTAGGTTCTGATACTTACATGGCCAACAGACGCATTTAACATTTAAAGTAATACTTAGGTGTTTGGCAAAACATCAATTCTCGGGGCACAAATGTGGTTAGGATTTGCATAAGATGTTAATGTTCAGATGTCATGAGCTTAGTGCAATAATAAATGCTTTTGACTTTTAAATGTATATCATTAGTCAATTATAACTGAAATCTTGTGATCCACCAAATCGCTCGTTGAAGCACTATATTGATTTTTATAACATTACTTGGTTTTACTTAAACATGACTTTATTTACAAACCTATGAATTTCACTCAACATTATTTGTTGACCATTTTTAGCATGTTTATCCCAGGTCCTTTAGGTGTTGTCTTCGAAGGAAGTCGCATGATATATTTTTAAAACTTTGCATATCGTTACCATTCAAAATCTTTTCTTTAAAAATGTTTATGTAATGTATATATGTTGGGACCTCTTTATTATAAACTTTGTTGTTATAATAAATCGAATGTTTAACTTTACAAAACGTTTCATTTATAGGTCGTTTTCTGTAACTTGTACTATATGCTATGAAGTTGCACCCCCGGTTACCTTCCGTTGCTATCCGATTTTAAGGGTGTTACACTTGTGCTTATGTCTTATGAAGTAACGCCCCTGGTTACCTTTCCGTCTCTTTGACAAGTTAAATTTCGCATAAACTTAAATCCTGGAGAGACACCACCTGCGAAATCATCGTACCATTTGGCACCTACTAAAATGCAAGAGTTGTCTAATCAACTCTAAAAACTCCAAGATAAGGGTTTCATTCGACCTAGATGTTTACCATGGGGAGCACCCATGTTATTCGTAAAGAATAAGGATGGTTCATCTCGAATACGCATGTAGTATCGCGAGTTAAACAAAA
This sequence comes from Tanacetum coccineum, assembly GCA_026074375.1. Lineage (NCBI taxonomy): Eukaryota > Viridiplantae > Streptophyta > Magnoliopsida > Asterales > Asteraceae > Tanacetum > Tanacetum coccineum. The sequence continues at coordinate 78,876 of BQNB010011646.1, read as the reverse complement.
TAACCTTTAAGAACTGCTATCCTCTCCTAAGAATTAATGACTTGTTCGATCAATTGCAAGGTTTGCATTATTTCTCAAAAATAGATCTTCATCCCGGTTACCATCAGTTAACAATACATGAAGCCGACATCCCAGAGACCGCGTTTAGGACTTGATATGGGCATTTCAAGTTTATGGTTATGCCTTTCGTTTTGACCAATGCGCCTGCGGTCTTCATCGATCTAATGAACCGCGTATGCAAGCCATATCTACATAAATGTCTCATTGTATTTATAGATGACATCTTGATCTATTCGAAGTCCAAAGAATAACATGAAGTTCATCTGAAGTTAATCTTAGAATTTCTCAAGAAAGAGAAATTGTTTGCCAAATTTTCGAAGTAGAAATTTTGGCTGCAAGAAGTATTATTTCTTGGGCATGTGATTAACAGCAATGGAATCATGTGGACCCTAGTATGATTGAAGCAGCAAAGAATTGGAAAGCCTATAGATCTATGACAAGAATTTGCTCATTTTTAGGATTGGCAGGTTATTATCGGCGATTCATCACGAACTTCTCTACGTTTCTAAACCTCTCACCTTGCTAACTCAAAAGGAAAATAAGTTTAATAGGGGTGAAGAACAGGAAGAAGCCTTTTAGATGTAGAAAGATAAATTGTGTAATGTCCCAGTTCTGATGCTCATTAACGGACCAGAAGACTTTGTGGTCTATTAAGACGCGTCGAACCAAGGCTTTGGATGCATACTGATGCAAAAGGGTAAGATGATTGCATACACATCCCGATAACTAAAGATTCATGAGATGAATTATACCACAAATGATTTAGAGCTGGGTGTTGTGGTATTCAGCCTCAAAATCTAGAGACGCTATTTGTACGGGACAAAAAGTGTTACTTACACTAATCATAGAAGTCTACAACATATTTTTGATAAAAAGGAGTTGAATATGCACCAGAGCCGATAGATTGAGCTTTTTAGCGATTATGGCTACGAGATTCATTATCATCCGGGAACAGAAAATGAGGTAGTCTACGCGTTAAGTAGGAAGGAACGGTTAAGCCAAGGCGAGTGCATAGCATGACAATTCATTCGAGTATCAAGAGAAAGACACTAGAAGCTCATAATGAAGCATCAAAGGACTTAAATGCACTAACAAAGATGCTACAAGGGTTAGATAAACAAATGGAGAGAAAAGGTGGCGACAGATTATACTTTGTAGATCAAATTTGGGTTTCGTTGACGGGCAATGAAAGAACCCTAATCATGGACGAAGCTTACGCAACAAAGGACTTTGTTCATCCGGGAGTAGATAAGATGTATTACGACGTTAGAGATATGTACTGGTGGCCGGGAATGAAAAAGGACATAGCCATGTATGTCAACAAGTGTTTGACTTGTTCAAAGGTTAAAGCTGAACATCAAAAACCCTCGGGTTTGTTACAGAAACCAGAGATTCTCGAGTGGAAATAGGAGAAGATAACTATGGACTTCATTATGAAATTGCCCGAAACCAGTAATGGGTTGATAACATCAAATACTTTATGCTTTTCAATGTCAAAATCCCTTATAAATAGCTCATAATTGCTATATATCTGTAGAAATTTGTACTTAATTGCTTCCTAAAATATGAGCTTTGGTGCGGAAAGGGGCAGAAATAGAAGGGTGATTGGTGAAAAATACACAAAGGAGGATTTCCAGGAAGAAACTATGGCGTAGCTGGTCTGTAGGGACTACGCCGTAGCCATGACTCATCAAACTTGGAAACCTAGATCAAGACCAACTACGACGTAGTTGCCCCGTAGGGACTACGCCGTAACCTTTATGAAGAAACTTAGATTTGAAGAACTACAACCTAGCTCCACTCCATGACTACGCCGTAGCTAGTGAAGATATTAGACAGATCTTTGCATTTATTGAACTACGTAGCTTAACACTTATGCCTACGTTGTAGCTGATACAAACCTATAAATACAAGGCCCAATCTCTACCATTCGACACACATTGGGGAGGTAAGTCAGAGAGGATGATTTTGGGATGCTTATGAGTCATTTTTCATCTGTTATCACCAACATTCCAAGGGAGGATTAGCTTTTAACCATATTTATATTATACATTCATCAAGAGTTTGTAAGATTTTATAATGTTCAATCGATCAATGGTTTATTTCATTATATTTTTTTCATTCTTTAGCTTGAGTGGCTAAGCACCTTAAGTGCTAGCCTAGTTATGTGTTTATTGTTGTAATTATGCGTGTTTCCATTGTTTGATTATCATTTATTTAGAATATTTTATTTTCCTGTTTTCTGATCCCTGTGTTTTGGTAGTGTTGAGGCTAGTCTAGATCCCTTTAAGCTATTTAGTAGGTTGACCTCGTTGAAAGGTGATTTATTCGGATACTAGGAATAGGGTTGCATCTGTTCCTAGTGTAATGGATTGACGTATTACCGCCTGCATTAGATTAGGTACTTATAAAGCATGGGAAATCCTTCTAGGAGGGTTTAGTGTTGAGTAGTAGGAATGTCGATACTTAGACATGTCTTTATGATAGTTGAGGGCTTAATAACTATGAACTAGATACCCGACTACCGTGACCAACGGGTTTGAGATCATAGGAATTATAGGCTAGGTTGCGACTACAAATTGGGCTTAGTGATACTAGAACCACCTAAATAAACAGTAATTAGACATTGCACTACAAAGCATCATAATTGTGATAACAAAAAAATAACTATGCTAGCACATTTCTCTCCCTTGATTTTATCCCCCATTTTACATTCTGCATTTATTTTACTTGCATTTCTTAAAATCATTTCAAAACTGCTTTTTTAATTCGAATTAATAACTCACACTTAGCTCATGGGATGACCTCTGATTTACCAATCATACACTACACACGATCGGGTTCTCTGACTGTTAGTGCATTTGTAGACCCTTAGGTAAATGAGTTTTATAAATTTAAAACATGGCAATTAGTAAATAAAACATGCATTAAGTTTTTGGCGCCGCTGCCGGGGAGCTCAAATCAATTTTAGTTTAAATTTCTATAATAATTGTATTTTCTCTTATTCTAGCTTTAAATTTTGTTTGAGTTACTAATTCTGTTTCTTTTAAGTTTTAGGTAGTAAAATGGGTAAAGTTGACATCGACACACACACCATGGAGCAGTACTTGGCATTGACTAGAGTGAACCAAACACCGGGCTTGGCTAAACCTACTATCAGGAACAATGTCAACTTTGAGATCAAGTGCCAGTTCATGAGGGGGCTAAAGGAGGACACATTTTCAGGAAACAAGAATGATGATGCTCATAGACACGTGGAGAAGGTTTTGGACATCGTCAGCCTTTTCAACATACCAGGAGTTACTCATGACACGGTTATGCTACGCGTATTTCCTATCATACACACACTAGTGCAGCAAAGAGATGGTTTAACAGGATACCTTCAGGATCAATCAACACTTGGGACTTGCTCAAAAAAGCCTTCATCTAGAGGTATTTCCCATCGTCCAAAACCACAAAACAGCTTGAAGAAATTCATAACTTAAAGCAAGAAGGTGATGAAACACTGTATCAATCTTAGGAAAGGTACAATGACCTTCTCTACAGATGCCCGACACATGATCATAACAGCCATCAGAAAGTGAATATCTTTTATAATAGGCTAGACACTACTACTTGCCAATTGCTTGATTCCCAGGGGCCGATCCCTGGCATGACACCAGCCCGAGCTTTGAAGTCAATTCAAACACTAGCGGATCACACACAAAAATGACATGACGGATCTAGACGGACAAGGAGTAGTAGCTCAGATGGAATTGCTGCTATCACTAGCAATCTGGATAGTCTTGGAAGAGACATAAAAAAGTTAAAGGAAAATGTGCATGCTATCCAGGTTGGTTGCAGAATTTATGAAGGAGCTCATCTAGACAAGGAATGCCCACTTAATGAAGAAGTTAAGAGAGTTGAGGAAGTCAAGTACGGTGAGTTTGGAAGATCCTTTCCCAACAATGGTAGAAATAGAGCTAGGCACCGTGTAGGCCCAACGGGATACTATACGCGTATGGAGAATTACTCACCCTTTGGCGAGAGAAAAAGGAGTCTTGAGGAGCTCCTCAATAAGCATATTGAGGAATCAACCATGAGAAGAATTAAGAATGAAGAATGGATAAAAAAGCTTTAAGAAAACACAGATATTAACATAAGGAACCAAAATGCCACATTAAATAATCTAGAAACATATGTTTCATAATTAACAAAGGATTTCCAAGAAAATGCTGCTAAGGAGGTACCCAGCTCATCGGCATTGATTGGTCATTGCAAAGAAATTTTGCTTGACAACGATGCTCAAAGTGATGAAATCTCTTCCAATGAAACTAACAAACTCCATGAAGTATCTTTCATTTATGATCATAATGTGTAGGTATCCAAGAAGGGGAATAAAGGACCATCAGGAGTCTTGCCATGTCAACTACCTCCAAAAGAATTAAGTCCAGGGAGTTTCACTCTTCCCTGCACTATTAGTAGCTTAAATATGTATGCATTGGCATACTTAGTTAATATCATGCCATACTTGATGTTTAAGTGTTTAAAACTAACCACTCCTAAGGAAACGAGTATGTTAGTTGAAATGGCCGATATGTCAAAAAAGGCACTATGGGAATAGTGAAAAATGTTCTTGTTAAAATCTATAATTTGTGTTCCCATCTGATTTTGTAATTAGTGATATGTTAGGAGATCCTAACGAGACCATAATATTAGGTAGACCATTCTTAGCCACTATTCAAGCTCGAACAAATGTTTTTCGTGGGGAAATCTCATTAGGAATAAGGGAAGATAGGATTTTGTTTGATATGAATGGTAATGTGCATCACCCTACTATCCCTATCGAGAAGGTTTACATGACTAATTCTATCCAAGAGGAAAAATCTTTTAATCCTCTTGAAATATGTGAAGATCTATTCTCATATGATTCTCCCTTGTGCTTAGAATTTGAAAAATATAACTACCCGTATGATACTAATCAAAACAACGAAGACACCTTTGTTTGTGATGATATTGTGCAGGAACCAGTTACATGACGCAATGGAAAGACAATGATTGCTGAACCAGGAATGGTGACCTGAAGATTGCATTATTGTAAGCCTATTCGGATAATGGGTAACAACACATGTATATTTGGCCTACCTGTGAGCCAAATTTGAAAAAGTGCAACAGAGGAGATTCAATCTATGGAATGGATGAGCACGGTGTCCTAAAGCATTGGTACTGTTATTGTGATAATAAGAGATGAAACGTTAAGGGTAAGGAAAAGGTATTTTCTGATTTTCTTTTGATATGGTATGGGAACATCAAAATAGATGACACAACTAGGAAAAGAGGTACGATGAATGGTTTGCAAAAATTAATAGACACCTAAGTTATGGAAGCACCTCAAGGTCGTGCTCAGGGAACTGCATCATAGCTCCTGGTGAAATTACTAATATGGATCATCAGGAGAATCCAACTTTAAGCATAAAATTGTATTTCCCTAATGTCTCTAAGGAAAATCTTCATAAACTTTGACCATGGGATTTTTCATTTTAGGAATGGTTAAAGGTAAAATCAGGGACATGAATGTTGATAAATCTATGAAGAATGCTATGCCTAATGAATGGATCCTTGATAGCTTTGAGTTAGAATCAAATTTTGCAGGAAAAGGTAATGACCTATATTCAAGAGATTTGGAGGAATATAAATCGGAATTTGAAAACAAGATCACACAGTTGGTGAACAAGTACGAATTAAGAATAGGAAAGAAGGGCTACATACTAGATGACATATGGGAAAAATGCGAGTAAGTGCATGGAGGAACAGTATATTCATGGCACGACCAAGGATTTAAAGAAAAAACAATGGGAAAGCGGTTTGGACAAAACATACTATGATCCCCCTTAATTGAGTTTGGAAACGTATGAGGTAAAATGATACTCATTTAAGAACGGGAAAAGTTTTGTCTGTGTTACTAAGATGTTGGATGATGAGCTGCCATTAGGACGGGTAAACGGGTCAGGTTTAAGGGAATGATCAAAAAGGAAATGGACACCGCTGGAAGTGTCCAAAAAGAAACGTAGACCCAGCCTGAGTCTAACTTAAAGATTCATTAATAAATAAAAGTGCTTCTCGGGAGACAACCCAACATCTATCCTTTATAGCTTATTTTATTTATGTATTTAGTTTGGTTTTGTGTATTCTTTACTATTTTTGCAGGTTACTACAACAAAGGCGAAAGAGAATGACATCGCCCTGGCTCACAGTTAAGTGAAATCTTATGTTGCAGGCTGTAACTAAGGCGTAGCTGGTTAACCAGGCTACAACGTAGCTGGGATTCAATAATTAATTTTTTTGCCTATTTCACTTAACTACGGCGTAGCCATTACTGTGAGACTACGCCGTAGTTCTCGTGCTGTAGCCAAACTTTTTCAAAAATAAGTTTTGAACTTTAACAAAACCTTGTACATTTATTAAATGAACTTTGTGGGTATGTTCCCTATATGCCCTCATGAGACTTCACTCGTCCACTCGGGACACCGAGTGGTTTAAAATGCTTGTTGCATACGCTAAATCCAACCGTGATTCCTACGAAAGTGAGTTAGGTTTTTTCATTTATTGTTTTAATGTATAATGCACACATGTTGTTAAGTTAATCCAGGGATTTGAATATTGCTCATGGATCTCAAGGCGGGACACTTCTTAGGAACGTGTATCTTTGATCATTTGAGCATAACTCCGGGGGAGTGTTTCATTTTAATTTCTACTACTTCCATTCAATTTTATATATTTCATGTTACATTAAGAACCATTTAACAATTCAAGTGGGGGGGGGATAGGAGTAGGAATTACTATTTGAATACATATCTGCTTTGATTAACTAGGTTTGTTTATGAAATATGATTCTATTTTTAAACATTTTGAATGTTTTCGTTACCAAAAACTCGAATAGTTCTATTGCCTAGAAAACTACCCTATTATTTCATTGGTGAGGATTTGCCTGATATTCCATTTTCTCCAATTATAACAGTACCACAAAATTGAGTGTGTCAGTAGTATTGTAACCTTAGAACTTGGCTTGTACATCATTGCAAGACCATAGATGAGTATTGTGTTGAGTTTTCTTAATACAATTGGCTTAGATAGTTCAAGAAGGCAACATTTTAAGAGTTCGACCAAAGATAGCCCGATGTGTGTAAAGTTGGTGATGTGTGGTTTTTATGGGAAATTGTCCACTGGATTGTCGACTCTTGTGAAAAAACCCTTAATTGCAATCATTATTAGAGCAAGATCCAATAGAAAACCAATTGGGCATTTCATTCATTTCATAACCCATACTTATGTTTCGTTACACCATTTGCCTTAGCCTACCGTGAAGTCTGTAGTCCATAGTTAGGGAGTTGCTGGTTGCTTAAATCTACGGTTTAAGTGGAAGGGTTCAGAAATTACACTTTCGTGAAAGGCTTATCAATATGATCGTTGAAGACCTCCTCCTGATGTCATTCACTATCGATATAATTTATCTCAAGTCAGGGGATACTTATGTTTATGTTTATTTTAATACATAAATATATATATATATATATATATATATATATATATATATATATATATTCATGTATTACCCATGCTACAGATTTTAAAGTGTTAAAAAATGTGTTTAAATTCAAAATTATGTAGCATGTTGCCATTATTAGTGTTGGTTATGTTATAAAACCAACTTTGTATTATTTATGTTATACCATTACCTCTTATGTAGTTTGAGGATGATTAGGAGTTGGTACGTCTATAAACCAACTAGGATTTGAAGGTTGAGTTAGTGTGCATTTTCCTTGACGTTTATTATGACATGATCCTACATCTACATACACTAACACATTATTGGAGATTGATCAGTTTCTCGTGCCTTGAAGTTTGAGCTTATGTATAGACAGTGACTAGTGATGGGAAAAGTGTGGACTTAGACTATTTGTTTGTGCATTTTTATTTTTCACCTTTTAAATGTGTATCCCATGTCTTATTCCCTACCTTAGTCACTCTCTATTTTAGCCTTTAGCTTGTTCGGGTTAACGAATGAGCAATCATAGGTGTCTCGTTCATGGATTTAGACAAGCATGTGTGGTTTTGTCGCCTTTCCTCGAACATTGGTATCGGCTATGATCATTTGAATGATACACCCACTATAAGACTTATTGTTATATTTACCCTTTGTTGCCTTTACGGATTATTTAGACGTTAAATCTAGTGGTAGAGTTTTTCTGTACTTTTCAAGCCTATGATAGAATACATGATATGATTGTGCATTTGAGTGATCACCCCAAAATTAAAACACTTAGACTAGTGACAGTTGAGTGATGTTGTTCCTCTTTTCGTGAGGTGTTCGACTTTGATATTTTCTAGCATAGGTAATTTGTAAATTCATAAATCCCAAGTTAAGTTTGGGGGATATCTTGTTAGAAATAATTCTAAAGGGTCTACTTGAGGGCAAGTAGAAGTCAAGTGGAGGATATTTGATTATATCAAATACTTTATGCTTTTTAATGACAAAATCCCTTATAAATTGTCCATAATTGCTAAATTTCTGTAGAAATTTGTACTTAATTGCTTCCTATTTCGTTTAGGAAAATATAAGCTTTGGAACAGAAAGGCACGGAAATGGAAGGGTGCGTAGTGAAAAATGCACAAAAGAGGATTTCTTGGAAGAAACTATAGCGTAGCTGGTCCGTAGGGACTACGCAATAGCCATGACTCATCAAACATGGAAACTTGGATCGAGACCAACTACGACATAGTTGGCCCGTAGGGACTACGTCGTAGCCTTTATGAAGAAACTTACATTTGAAGAACAACGGCGTAGCTCCATACCATGACTACGCCGTAGCTAGTGAAGATATTGGACGAATCCTTGCATTTATTAAACTATGGCGTAGCTTAACACTTATGGATACGCCATAGCTGATACGAACCTATACATGCAAGGCCCAATCTCTTCCATTCGACACACATTGGGAAGGCAAGTCAGAGAGGACGATTTAGGGCTGCTTAAGAGTCATTTTTAGCTATTATCACCACCATTCGAAGGGAGGATTAGCTTTTAAACATATTTGTATTATACATTCATCAATAGTTTGTAAAATTTTATCATGTTCAATCGATCAATGGTTTATTTCATTATATTTTCTGCATTCTTTAGCATAAGTGGCTAAGCACCTTAAGTGCTAGCCTAGTTATGTATTTGTTGTTGTAATTATGCTTGTTTCTGTTGTTTGGTCATTGTTTATTTAGATATCCTATTTGCCTGTTGTCTGATCCCCACGTTTTGGTAGTGTAGATCCCTTTAAGCTATTTAGTAGGCAGGCCTCGTTGAGGATATTAGGCAAGGTTGCAAAAATAGTTAGGCGCTAGTTAGGCGGCCGGGTATCGCCTGGCGATTAATCGGTTAGGCGTGGATTAATCAGGGATTAATCGGATTGGACTTTTTATATATAAAATTATAAAAATTTGAAAATATATGCCTAATTTTCCCCATTTTTTCCGATTTGGCCGATTAATCCCCGATATGGCCGATTTCCAACTGTAACCGAGTTGGCCGATTTAGCTGATTCGGCCGATTTATGCTCGATTTGGCCGATTTATATCCGATTAATCAGTATGTTGACCAATTTTTTTACCAAAATGATTAATAAGGCCGATTAGTGAAAATCAAGGCGCTTAATCCCCGCCTAGAGCCTAGGCGCTGATTAATCTCCTGCATTAGATTAGGCACTTATAAAGCGCGAGAAATCCTTCCAAGAGGGTTTAGTGTCGAGGAGTGGGAATGTCGACACTTAGACATATCTTTAGGATAGTTGAGTGTTTAATAACTGTGAACTAGATACCTGACTACCGTAACCAACGAGGTTGAGATCATAGGAATTATACGCTAGGTTGTGACTACAAATCGAGATTAGTGATATTAGCACTACCTAAATAAACAATAATTAGACATTGCACTTGGAAGCATCATAATCGTGACAATAAAGAAATAACTAGGCTAGCACATTTCTCCCCCTTGAATTCATCCCTAATTTTACTTTCTGCATTTATTTTTCTTGCATTTCTTAGAATCATTTCAAAACTTCTTTCTCAATTCAAATGAATAACTCACACTTAGATCTTGGGACGACCTCGGATTTACCAATCATACACTATACACGATCGGGGTCTCTGCCCGCTAGTACGTTTGTAGACCCTTAGGTAAATGAGTTCTATAAATTTAAAACTTGGTAACTATTAAACAAAACACACATCATGGGCACGACACAATTTAGGTTATTGTAGATAGAATGACTAAGTCTGCATACTTCCTAGTGATTCGTGCAAGATAGAGAAGCTAGCGAGAATTTACATCAACGATATGATATCAAGGCACGGAGTGCCTGTGTCTATTATCTTCGAACGTGATAGTCGATTAACGGCATGATTTTGGCAGACATTATGATATGTGAGAAATCACATATCCTTTTTATATCAAAAATGACCCTAAAAAGATGAAATTATGCAAATTATGCTTGTATATTGCTTGTTTTGTCATTTGTGATGTGTATGCACGGATATTGAAAATATCACAAGAAAACGGTAAAAACCGGATAAACACGGACACGAGAACGGATAGAGTGCACAAGAGCCAGAAGTTTCTAGTAAAAGGTCATCAAAGGTCAACTCTTGGTCAACATTGGTCAACCCACAAGAAGACAAAACCCTAAAAATACCCAAATAAACATTGAATGTTAAATCCATTTCATCATAAGTCTTTAAACAAATAACACCGTTAGTCCTTGTTAACTTACAAACTAACGGTCGTTAAATTCTTATTAACAAATCAAATCTATAGTACCCTGGCCCAACACCAATTAACCTGGCCCAACACCCTTTTGATATTAACCCCTTTTAGCCTAGTCAAAATATGTCAAACAAAGAGATAAAAAAATAAAATCCCACCCTTTTTGAATTTCACTGTGCATCTCCCTCACTTCATCCCCTGCAACTCCAATGCAGGGGATTACTTACTTCTACTCTTTACTCACTTATACAACCTCTGACACTCTGGCACCACTTATCCACGCTGGCAATTACCAGCTCAATGATTGGTTAAATGGACGTGTAAGGACATCAAAGGTCAAGATCATGAAGATTAAGTGGCAGTTAGAGATTAAAGGCTGTGATTAGAAGGAGAGGAGCATCTCAAAGGGCTAGAACCTTCACCTCACTCCTAAATAAAGAGCTCTCACTCACAGGAATGAAAAGTTTTTTTTGGAGCTTAGTAGTAGAGTTTTAGCTTATTTTAAATCGTGTTTTAGCTTAATTGTTTTTAATCTCTTGTAATCTCTTTTTCATATCCTTGTAATCATTTTCAAGTTTAATAAAATTCATTTTACATCTTTCATATTCTGTCTTAATTTTCATTATAAGCTATCATGTCTTAATAAGCTTTTACTATTTAATAAGCTCGAATTCTACTCAAATAAACTCATAAAAGCTCTTATAAGTTTGTTCAACCCCTGGAATTGGATGGCTACTGGTTGAATAAGCTTGGTTTAGTACTTGATGGTCAAGTGTTAGGATATATTAGTTAATAAGCTTTAGACAGCTTATTGAGTTTAAGCTAAAAAGCTTAAGCTCTATTGAGAGCATTTAGATCTCTGTTTGAGCTGAGAACCAAAGGTACACTTCACATTTTAATTCTAAAAGCTTAATATGCGGATTTACTTATTCTGCTGCTTATTTTAGTGAAATAGCTTAATTGTGCTTGTTTGTGCTTGTTTAGCTGTAAATTAGCTTAGTTAATTCATATTAGTTGCTGTAATCTGTTTTTAAGTCTTAGTATAGTTAAAAAGACAAAACAGTTAAGGAAAAAAATCTAAAAATATAGTCATTTTAAGTTCAGCTTATTTCTTCTGTTTTAGTGCTTAATATCTGTTGTGATTAGCTTAATTTCTCTAAGTTAGCATAGTTATCAATCTATATCAGCTTATTTCAGTCTTTAATAGCTTATTAATGTCAAGTCAGTTTCTAAGGGAGTGTTTGGCACAAGCAGTTCCAACATAAGTTAGAATTGTTTAGTTGCCTTGTGCTTTTTAGTCAGCTTTAGTAAGCTCATAATAAGTCTTTTAAACAGTTTTAAGTATAATTTAAAAGCTTAATTTGTATTTTAAGGTTTTCTCTAAGTATTGTGTTCATCTTTGGAAATATCATGTAGTAAAAAGCTTATTGGATAAAAATTTGGTTCAGGTGCTCTTTAGAGTTCATTTTAACTTTCATTTGATCTGATAATGCAGTAAGATTGGTTGTCAAAACCTGTCATTAGCAATGTTATGTTTTGTTCTCAAAACCTGTCAATTGCATCAGCTGTTTTAAGTTTTAAATTTTAGTTTTTCAAATCTAAATTTAGTTTAGTTAAAGTTTGAATTAAGGTCTGAAATTCACACAACAAGCTCTTTGTAGTCTATTTTCAATTTGTCAAAGCTTATTTTTGCATTTGTAGCTTATTTTCCCATCTGATTTTGAGCTGTAAATCATAGCTTTTTCATTTGACAAAGTTTTAAAAATTTACATTTTAACCTACAGCAGTCATTTTCAATAAGCTTTTTCTTAGCTTAACTGAGTTTCAAAATGTTTTTAAAAAGCTTTTCTAAACAGTCTTTCATCTCTACTTTTTATAAGTACAAGCCTTTTAGTCATAAGGTTCCATTAAGGAGCTTATTTTTAAGCTCAAAGTACCCCCTCTCAGGTCTGTTAACACTCAGTTTGCACTGAGTGTTTTGCAAATTTGCTTATTAGAGCTTATTCCTTGATATCAGTAGCTTATTTAGGGTGAAACTTGTTTGATAAGTAGAAAGACAAATCTACTTTAGCTTTTTACATATTAGAAGTGCTTATTTGTTAAGTAGAATAGCTAGTTCAAGTTTTAAAAGCTCATTTAGTTTTCTAAGTGTTTCTAAGGTGTTAAATCTGTTGAGCTTATTTTTATAGCTTATTGTTGAGTTTAAAAAAAGTGTCTTTGTAAAAAGTGTTAATAATAAGTTGTTTTAGGATATATATATATATATATATATATATATATATATATATATCCTAAAACAACTTATTATTATATAAAGCTAGGCCATGGGATTCGAACCCATGACCTAGCCTTTCACACACACACGCCTCAACATACCACATATAAACCATCTGTGCTACAATAGCTCATCCACCTTTTCTTGCAAACACATTCCTTTTAAACCTTTTTCATTTTCTTTTCTTTATTAAAAATCCGTAGCTTATTTTCGACTTATTAGGGCTTAATTGTTCAGCTTATTTTAAGTAGTTATTTTTATAAAGTTAGTCTTTCAATTCCACACTTTTTAAAATTTTTCTAGAATTTTAGAACTTGTGCTATTTTTAATAATTTTTCTTTACTCAAGACTTAAAAAATCATAAAAAAAAATAAAAAATAAAAATAAAAAAATAATTTTTTTTTTCTAAAATTTTCTTTTATCATTTTCTTGGCTTAGGTTTAAAAATTACTTTCGTAGGGATAATATTTTGTAATTTCACTTTTCAAAGAACGGGATTCCGTCCCCGTTCTCGTTTTTCTTCGTTTTTAGTTTAAATCTCTACCATTTTAGGATTTCCTTAGTTTTTCACTTTTAGATAGTTATTGAGAATAAGAAAAAGTAAAAAAATAATTTTAGGATTAATTTTTGACATTTTAGGATTTTAATTGTCGCGTTATTTTAATTCCCGTAATTGTTAAATTGTTCTAGTTGCTTAAATGTTTTTTTTAATTGTTAGTTTTTATTGCTTTTAATTGTAGATTTAGACAATCAATCCAAACACTTTGAAAATCAATTCAAATCATTGTCCAAATAACAAATGTGGTCTCAATTTCATAAATTTTTGGGAAAACGACCCGGTAATCACTTACCGGTAAATATACGTATTATTATATATATTTGTGAGAATTTTCCTTACTACCTTTGTCCTCAAAGATAGTTTTTGTAATTTCATATCTATCATATCGTTCTACGCTGTATCAAATTTTTGGCACTGTTGCCGGGGATTTGTGATTAAGATTCCTTCGTTTGAAGTTTGTTGATCGTGATTTGGAGAACCTTTCGTCTTCGAAGTTACGCTTTTGAGAAAATCAAAAATAAAAAAAAATAAAAAATATAAAAAGTAAAAAAAATATTTTTCTTTTCTTTTTAGTATAAGTAGAAGATTAAAAACAAAAATACAAAAATATTTGCTCTTCCCTAATTTTTCGATTTTTCTTGTTAATTTGTTAATATATAAAAATTTACAAAGTTGGTAAAAGAACACCAACAAATAATACCTTCAACTGAGGTATTATCCATCAATAAGTTCCCGAACCAAAGATAAAAAAATTTACCGTTTGTGTCACTTACGAAAAAGGCGCACCTCTTTTGTAAAATTTATTTTACTTAAGAGAGTTATCCCAAGTTTGTTGATTATTCGGTAAACAAAAATATTTCCTTTTCTCATTTCTTTTATCATTTCATTTGCTTGTTTAGTGCATGCGCACTAGAAATTCCAATTTTCCAAATAATTTAAATGTAACCATTCCGAGACTTCGAAATAAAAGACGTACTCCAAACATAGTCGAACCCGAGCTTCGTACTATCGTTGCACCAATGGCGGAACGTACAATGGAAGAACTGCTCAGAGCACCCACGGAAGGGTATGGAGAAGCTATCGTTTTACCGGAAATTAATGCGGATCGTTTTAAGATTAAAACAAATTTGTTACAATTGGTTCAAGCAAACCCGTTTCACGATTTAGAGAACGAAAATCCTCATGCTCATATCAATAGTTTCAAAAGGATTACCTTGACTCTATGATTTAGGAATGTACCAAATGATGTGATTAAGCTAATGATGTTTCCTTATTCACTCGAGGGGGATGCTAAAACTTGGTACGAGAAAGAACCTCCTAATTCAATCTTGATTTGGGAGGATCTCGTTACCAAATTCGTGAATCAATTTTCCCTCCTTTTATAAAATCTCTCGTTTTACCCAAAAAATCGATGAGTCTTTTAGTGAAGCGTGGGAACGATTTAAGGAAATTCTTAGAGCTTGTCCCCACCATGGATTTACGGAGTTAACTCAAGTTGATACCTTCTATAACGGTTTAAACGACAACGATCAAGACTCCTTAAATGTCGTGGCGGGTGGAAATCTCTTAAGTAAGACGACTAGAGAAGCTATGAATATAATTAAGAACAAATCAAAAGTACGTTATTCACGAAACAAACCAAATGCTTCTAGGATGAATACGACTTCTAGGGAAAGCGATAGTAAGACGGATGAGAGAATTGATAAGCTTGCAGATCAACTTTCGACCTTAGTCGAGATTGTTTCTAAGAAAGTTGTCACTCCCGCTCTGGTTAAAGAGGTTGAGGAAACTTGCGTTACTTGTGGTGGTGCCCATTCTTGGTATAATTGTCCGACAACCGATACCAATCAGGCTAGTGTTTGTGCGACCACAGGTACTTACAATCAAGTTAACCCTCCGAACCGTGTTAGTAATCAAATGGCACCACTAGGTTTTGCTCCGATGCAAAACAATGGTCAAAATAGGTTTAATAATCAAGGTCAAGGGAATAATTTTAATCGGGGAAATAATCTTTATGGAAATCAAGGATTTCAAGCTCAAAATAATCATGCTCTGAATTTTCAAAATCAAGGATTTCAAAACCAACCTTTTCAAGTGCCTAATAATCAAGCTCAACAAAAGATTTCAAATGATTTTTCGAGTTACAAGAGGAATAACGATCAATTGTTGAGAAACATGCAAAATCAAATCAACTCGTTGAAAGGAGACCTTAAGAATGAAATTCAAAACACGATAAAATCTCAACAAGCCGTCATGATGAATCAACAAACTACCTTTCAAAATTATTTGCAAAACATGATAGGTGGATTGTTTCAAAACCATGCCTCAACTTCGGGTACTCTTCCAAGTAATACCATTCCAAACCCGAAGGGTGAGATGAAAGCGATCACTACTCGAAGTGGTGTTGCTTATGAGGGACCCTTGATTCCTACTAATCCTTTTCCTAAAAAGGTAGTGGAACGAGAAACCGAGGAGACAACAGATAAAGAGTAATCTAATTTCCAAGGAAGTACCGCTCAAATCCTACCTCCGGTTACCCCCATTCCAATTTTGGAACCCGATGTTCCAAATACTTTGCCTAAAATCATTCCAATTTTGGAACCCGATGTTCCGAAGAGTTTACCTAAGCCACATATTCAATATCCTTCTCGACTAAATCAAGAAAAGTCTCGTGACAAAGCTTCGAATCAAAAAGAGAATATTTTTCAAATGTTTCAAGATTTACGTTTTGACATGAGTTTCGCGGATGCTTTACTTTTGATGCCAAGATTTGCTCCTACGATTAAGAGTTTGCTCATGAATAAGGAAAAGTTGCTTGAATTAGCTAAGATACCGTTGAACGAGAATTGCTCGGCGATGCTCCTCAAAAAGCTTCTCGAAAAGCTTGGAGATCCCGACAAGTTTCTTATTCCATGTAATTTCCCGGGAATGGATGTATGTCACGCCTTGGCCGATCTTGGTGCGAGCATAAATCTTATGCCCCTTTCTATTTGGAAAAAGCTTTCTTTACCCGAACTTACACCAACTCGGATGACTTTAGAATTAGCGGATCGATCCATAACCCATCCTAAAGGACTCGCTGAAGACGTTTACGTTAAAGTGGGAAAGTTCCATTTTCCTACCGATTTTGTTGTTGTTGATTTTGAAGCCGATCCTCGAGTACCTCTCATTTTAGGAAGATCCTTTTTGAGGACCGGTCGTGCTTTAATTGATGTATATGAAGGAGAGCTTATTTTAAGGGACGGAAATGAACAAATAATTTTTCATGTCAATGGCACGACAAAACATCCTCAAAAGCATGTAAACGAGTCAATTAAAATGGTTAATGACACATGCAAGGATAGTTTTAAGAAGTTCACCGACGAACCCGCTCTAGTTTGCTTGCCTCCATCGGAAGATGACAACGATGAAAAAGAAAAGCAGGAAGTGAAGAATCTCGCAGAGCCGACGGCTAAACGCCAAACTCGTATCACACCTTGTTTGAAGAATTTTAAAGTTATTTGCAAGGAGAGCATTTTTCATTCAAACAAAACACCTCAAGTTTCTTCAGTTTTTGCAATCACATCCACCTTACCATCTATTGAGCCAAAGGATTCTCTCATAATGGGGGATGATCACCTTAGTACTTTTAGTGCTGAGGAAATTATCCAAATCCCAAGAGAATCTGAGGATATATCCGGGAGTGATAGTAAGAATGTTTTACCTTCGTATGATGATTTCTCCTCCATCAACATTCCACGTGATGATTCCGTAACTTTCTCTAACTCTCTTTTTGAATTTGATGTCAATTTCAACTCTAGTGACATAAACCCTCTTTTTGTTGAAGTGTTAGAGGACATCGAGTGCAATGAATCTTATGATTCCAACCTTGATGAGTCGACTTTCCTAGTCACAACTCTTTCTGATTCTAATAAGGATGAATGTCTCGCTCCAGGATACGACATTGAGATTCTACTTCACCATGATCCGTCTACTCCTATGAAAAGCGTTGCTTCTATTCTCGAGGGATTCATCGATGATCCACCTTTCGAAGAAAATGATGATTTATTTGATTTGGAATGTAAAACGAATGATTGGAAAAGAATTTTGTACGATGCTCCAATTGATAAAGCTAAGTTTTTTGACCTAGGAGGTAACAATGATGAGATCGATGCTTTTCTAGCTATCGAAGTTCCTACGTATATTAAGGAAGGTTATTATGACTCAAAGGGAGACATTATATCTTGAGAGTTTGCTTAGTGATGATAACACCCATAATCTTTCTTCTGATGTATTTTTCGATCATGAACCACAACACATTAAGAATGAATCAAATCATGATACTTTGATAACTTTTTCTCCCATGAATGATCCTCTTCACTATGAGTTCGCTGGTGGAGTCATCATGATTCCTCTAGGAATTGTTAGAAAGCACGAGGATTATATCAATCGAATGTCGTTGCTATGCAGAAATTCATCTTCCCGGTCGCCGGAAAATTTTCATACAATCATCGAGGATAGTGACTCTAATAGGGAAGAGATCGATATATTTTCTGGACCAGATGATTCGATACCACCAGGTATTGAAAGTGATTTTAACTCGGAAGAGGATATTATTGACAACTTGCTTAACGATGATCCCATTCCCAAATATGAACGTTTAACCTTCGACATGGAACCCAATGTGCCCGTGATAAACAATGTTAATGAAGATGAATGTTTTGACCCAGGGGGAGGTGAGATTAATGTTGAAGTTGACGATTCCTTCACATTTGTCAACTACGGAACTTTTCTTCTTTGATCTCACTTAACCTCCGAGAGTTTCTCCCTTACTTCCTCCATCAAGAATGAAAAAGGACACCATTGTTTTTGACCCCGGCATCTCCACTTAGAACTGGTGGCATCTCATCGGGATGGAACTCATGGTGCCTTAAATGTTTACCCAAACATTAAAAGAAAGCCCGATTGAGAATTTTCTCTTTCCAATATACTCTCTCCAAGGACGAATGAATTTCGGGGATCGAGACAAGCTATCAGTGACTTCAGTTACCAAAAATAAAGCGCTCGTGGTAGGCACCCCATGCTATCCTTCTATCTTCTTCTCTTTCAATTGTGATGTAGGAGGCTTGAAACTCTTCCCGTTCCTCATTGTTTGAGTACTTGTGATTGTTTGCAGGATTCACGCTAAATTTTTTGATGACTCTCGTTTCGGGATTTTTTGTCCTGGTCCACTCGAGCTTCCCTAGCCTTTGGTTGCCATTAGTTTTGGGGAAATCCGAATATCCTAAAGATTATATCGTACTAACATTTATCTTTTGCACACCTTGTAAACGTCTTGAGATTTTTGTGATACTTTCTTCAGGCTTGAGTTATGCATTCAACTTTTTGAGTTCTAGTATGGTTTTTTTAAGTCTTAGGCTAGAAAACATTGAGTACAATGTTTGATTTTAGTATGGGGTAGTATATCTTCGATATGATCTTACCTACTTTTATCGGTTGTTCTCACGTACCCCGTTTTCCTACAAAATTTTCAAAAAAAATGAAAAAATTTAAAAATTTTCAAAAATAAAATAAGTGTTTTGTCATAATTTTGACTTCCTATCCTGCTGGGATAGAAATAAGAATAAAATTTTGACCCGATCGAAGCGTGATTGGAGCTCTAAGCTTTGTTACCATAACTTTTAGGCTACGCCGTATCTTGGAAATACACGAGAAGAACGAAAAATGATAGTGTTAAGTATGAGTGGAATGCTAAACAAGGATTAGTTGGAAATCTTAAGAGCTCATGTATGTAATTTGTGGCTTTTTCTCCCATAAGCTCTTAACCGAACTAATATACGTGCTGTTTTTGGAGATTAAACTTAAATTCACCAATTTTTATGTAGTATATAGCAAAAAATATTAGGGGGTCTTAGTTCAAACTTAACTGTGAATTTTTCAAAAAGAAAGTCTTCTCTCTCTCTCTCGTCTTATATATAGTGGGGGGGGGATATATATCAAATATATAAAATGAAATGACGAAACATGGAAAAAAATAAATAACATAAACCTTAGAAATACCCGATGAACGTGGGATGTAGAGAAGAAAGGCATATTATGGAGGTTATGAGGCAAGTGAACCAACGATGTCTTAGCTAATGAGGTTTTTGTTTGCTTTGAGTTGTGATCTTACTGAGTTATTAACATATTAGCCCAAAAGGCCCATGTGTAAAGCTTGGTCGGATTTCAACTATCTAAATATGTGGATTTAATGGTTTAAATTAATTTGAGCACACACACTTAAATATATGATTTATGTCGGGAAGAGAAATTCACAAGTTGTAATTATAAGTAGTCTTAGCATCTTAGCTCGTACTTAACGGTGATCTTATTTTTAAGCTTACTTGGGAAAAGTGAAAAAATCGGGAATGATGAAGTTATCTTTTAGACACTTAATCGTGCTTTTTGTTCCTCGATCCTTAAAGTTACCATAAAGGTAATGAAAACATTACATTATGTCAACACAAGAATAAGTTGAAGTTATGTAGTTAATTATCAAGAAAAATCATAAAAAATAAAAAAAATCTTTGAAAATGGGAAAACGGGTGTTTTATAACTTGTGATCTCTTAGCTCTCTCAACAAAAATCTTTGCTACTTTTCAAAGGTTTAGTTTGGGGAAGTTTTGAGATATTTGGTTATAAGGCATATAATATTGCGTGAGGACACGCAATCGTTTAGTTTGGGGAATTTTGATATGTGTGAAATACACATATCCGTTCATACCAAAAATGACCTTAAATGACCCAAAACAGACTAAAAATGGCAAAAATATACTTGTTTTTGTGTTTTGTGTGTGCAGGTACGGATAAGACAAATATCACAAGAAAATCGTCAAAAACGGGGAAACACGGGATCGAGGAACGGAAGAGTACAAAAGAAGCCAGGAATTCAAAGCCAAAGTCAAAAAGTCAAAACTCTCAGTCAACTCTTGGTCAACTTAGTCAACACTAGAAGACAAAAATCCAAAGTTACAAATCCAGTCCTTTAAGTTTCAGAAACTTACACAATTAGTCCCTAAACCTAAATGGGCCTAATCTTTCCTTAACCCTTTACCCGGAAACATTAAAACCAAAGTCCAAGCACAAAAGCCCAATTCCCAGGCCCATAACCCTTTTTATAAAACTCTAGGGACTAAATCTGCCATTTTCAAAGATTTACACCTCTTTTATTAAACAAGAGAGGGACTGAAATTGACAATTACCCAAACTTATACCTTTTTTTTACCCAACAGTTAAAAAGAAGCGGGAAAAATAGTTGGGTACTATTCACGTTTCTTCTCCACTTAACCACAAGTAAAAATCAAAGGGGTTTTGTCAATTGAAGGGTGAAATAGACAATTCAAGGATCAAGGAACAAGAGGGCATGGTCAAAAACGTCACTTCAAGGCATCCTATTGGTCAAGAAAAGCAAGGAATGACACGTGGTTGATTGAAAGCACAAGGGAAAGGGTCATTTTACACTGAAAGTACTCACAGAAGTAACACAATGTGTCTCAATCACGGATTGCCACGCTGGCAATCCGTGTGAGCTCATTAGTGATCTAACGGCCAAATATTAATTCCCAATGATTGAAGAAATGAAGGGTACGGATTGAGAGGCGCGTCTAACTGATTTTGGTGCTAGAACCTTCTTGGAGTGCTATTAATAGAGGCCACTACTCTCACACACGAGGGAGTAGTAGCTTTAGGTTTTAGCTTAATTTTCAAATTTAGCTTATGTAATTGTTAATTTCTTTAAAAGCTTTTGTAATTTCTTCTCAAGTATTGTAATCAAGTTTTTAAGTAATGAAATTAAGTTTTGCTTTGAAATAAATCTGTCATAAGCTTTTATGTACTCATTTCCCTTTCATGCTTATAAGCTACTGTCTTATAATCTTCCATAAGCTACTCTCAAGCTCATTTAAGTCTATAAGCTTGAATTTGAGTTTAATCAAGTCATTAAACATACCTAAACCTTAAAAACAGCTTAATTACCTTAGCTTATGGATTTTGGACTTATGGAAGGGGATTCAATCATGGAAGGAATCCCAAGGACTTTTACTAGCTTATCCACAAGGATAAGCTAGAGCTGTAGATAAGCTCTAAGAGCATTAAAGCTTCTGTTTAGCTGAAGAAATCTGTAAGTCTTTTATTTACTTCCTTGTCTTTTAAATTTTAGCTTAAAATTGCTTAAGTAGCTTAGTTTTGCTTATTTGCTTATTAATTGTTCTTATTTGCTTATCCAGTGCTTATTTGTGCTTATTTTAATCAGTTAGAGCTTATTACTTATCTGTTTTTAGTTAATATAGACTAGATCATAGTTTACTTAAATTCTGTCATAAAACCATAAAAAACCAAAAATATTTAGTTTAATGATAGATTCTTAATTCTAGCTAAAGTAGATTGCTAAATTGTGTTTAATAAGCTTGTTATAAGCTATTGGTCATCTGGGAATAAGGATTTAATAAGTAGATTTTAAATTCAAAAGTTTTATGAAATATGTTATTGCTTAAAGGGGTGTTTGGATCTAAGTAATTTGACCTCAATAAGTCAAAATTACTTAAAAACTTTTCTTTGGATAGTTTAAGTTTCAAATTTGACTAGGATTTGAGCAAGTTTCTAGTATTAGATTAAGCTTAAAGTCAGTCTATTGCTTATTATTTTTAATTCAGCACCAGGGGAGGGTTTTCAGGTTTAAGCTAGGAAGAATTTTGGAGCCTAGCTTTTGTGAGCTTTGTTTTTGCTTGATTTGTGCTTAGATACACTCATTGAGTGTGTCTAGTGCAGGAAGCTACTTTGGTAACCTGCACATTTGAGTTTGTGCTTCTTGGTCAATTGCATCAGCAGTAGTAACTTTAGTTACTACTGCTGTCTTTTAAGCTTCATCTAAGCTAGTTGTTTGTAGGACTTAGGCTTTAAAATTCCATAAGCTTTTAGATCACATATAGGATTAGCTAGTTTTAAACTTGTTTTACAATTCCTAGATTAATTTCCTAGGTACATTAGCTTCTAAAAGTCATCAAAAATCTCAAAAAGACCAAAACAGTAAGTAGTTTTAATTCTTAGATTCCTAGCTTATAGGTTTAGGTTTTATGCATTAGAACAATAGCTTATATGTAGTTTGTCTAGTTTCCAAAAGCTCAGCTTATGTCATTGCTTATTACGCTTTTTAGCTTAACTTGATTTTGAGTTTTTAGAGTTAAGTTCTGAGTTTGATGTTTTAACCATAGATTTAGTAAACTTTAAGTGTTAGTTGTTAAGTTAGCTTGTCATTTTTAGCTTATATACATCTTAAGGATTCTAAAACAACTTTTAGATTTACATTTGAGCTTATAATGAAGTGTGTGCAAATGTTTTAAGTGAAATTAAGCTTTTAAGCCTTTAAAAGGTATCTTTCTGTAAACAGTTTCTTCATAAGCTCTTAGAGAGCTTATTAAGCTCCTTTTATTAAAAGTGCTTATAATTGTATCCTTTATAAGTTCCAACTTTTAGTTTTTGCAAAAAGTAAAAATAAAAAAAAGGGGTAAAAAGGGGTTTGCCAGACTAGAACCCACGACCTCACTCTTACAAATCCAACGTGTTAACCAATTTGCTACAATAGCTCATCCATTCGTTTCTCTCCCCATTTAATACTTGTACACGTTTTCCTTTTCTTATTTTTATTATAAGTCGTAGCATAATAAGCTACATTCATAGCTTATTTGATAAGCTGGGTTACTTCTTTTATTTTTCCTTTGAACTTTGTTTCATTTAGGATTTTCCCTAAATTTTTCACATTTTTCCATTTAGTAGATTATTTTTAATCATTTTTCTAAGGTTTTAATTTTCGAAAAATCATAAAAAATAGAAAAAAGTTTCAGAAAAATACAAAAAATAGTTTTTAGCATTAGATTAAATACTTTTAGGTTTACATTCAGAAAAATCATTTTCAACACTTTTAGATTTTAATTTTCATTTTTAAGCCTTTATTTTTAATTTTAAAAATAGGATTTTAATTTTAAAAATAGTTAAAAATAGTTTTCTGAGTTTTTATGTTATTTTAGACTTTTCTAAGTTTAAAAATTATTTTTCTTAATTTTTAGGACTTAATTTGCTATTTTCTAGGATTTAATTAGATTAAATTCGTTTTTAATTCTTAATAAATTCAAAAAAAAAATGTTTTTCCTTTTCTTAAAATTTTCTTTTGTCCTAATTTAGGTTTAGAAATTTAGTTTGCATTTTTAGGAGTTAATTTTAGTGTATTTACTTATTTGTCGCGTTTTATTTGCTCCCGTTAATTTGTTTAAGTGTTTAATTACTTTTAATTGTTCATTTTAATTGTTGCTTTTAATTAGTAGTTATAGATACTCAAAAATATATTTTCTCTCATTCAAATCATAAACCAAGCTAAAGCAAGGTTTCAATTTCACAAGTCGTTGGGGAAACGACCCGGGTGATCATTCTTCCCGGTTAAATATATGTATTATATATTTTATATATCTTTTAGAGTGAGCTTTTTTTAAGGGAGACTTTAGGAAAGTTTTTAATTGCTCTTTTGGAATATTAATAGTATATTTTATTGCGTATAGAAACTAGCAATCAGTTTTTGGCGCCGTTGCCGGGGACTTGTGTTAAAGATTTCGTCGTTTGCTTTTGTTGATTTTCGTTTGAAGAACCTTTCGTCCTCGAAAGTTTCATTTTTGTTAAATATTTCATAAATACAAAAAAATTAAAAAATATAAAAAGTAAAAAAATATTTTCTTTTTCTTTTTAGTATAGTTATTATATAAAAAAATCAAAAAAAATATATATAAAAAAAATTTCTTTAAAAAAAATAAATAATAAAATACACAAAGTTGGTAAATGAACATCAACATATAATACCTTCAATTGAGATATTATCATAAATAAGTTTCGGTGAACTTGAAAAGTTCCCAAATCGAACCAAAGATTCAAAAACTTGCCATTTGTGTCACTTACGAGGAACGGCTCACCTTAAAAAGCAATTTTTAAGAGTTACCGTGAAGTAAGTTGATTATTTGGTTTTAAGTTGTCTTCCGTGTATCCGTTTTAAATAGATTGTGTAAAAAATAAAAAATAAAATAAAAATAAAAAAATAAAAAAATCCAAAAAATTAGTGTAATTTTTGCTTACTTTTTAATTTCTCTATTTTTAGTGCATGCGCACTCGTTCTCAAGCTCGTAATCGAAATCGTCGACAACAACAAATAACACCGGTTATTGTTGAGGAACCCGAGTTTCCAATGGCCGACAATCGTACCATGGCTCAAATGCTACAAGCTCCCATCAAGGGATACGAAGATGCAATTGTTGTTCCACCGATAAATGCAAACAATTTTGAGCTTAAACAAACTTTGATTAATCTTGTTCAAAGTAATCAATTTACGGGTAGGCAAGACCCTCATAATCATCTTCGATTTTTCAACAAAGTCACTTCTACGTTTAGACATCCCGAAGTTCCGAATACGTCGATTAAGCTTTTGCTTTTTCCTTTCTCTCTCGAAGGTGAAGCCCGGACTTGGCTAGATAAAGAACCACCTCGATCGATTCTAACGTGGGCGGATCTGTCTCGAAATTTCATAAATCCATTCTTTCCACCTTCGAAATCAATTACCTTCGAAATGAAATCATCTACTTTCTTGCAAAAACCAAATGAAACTTTCAACGAAGCATGGGAACGTTTCAAAGGACTTCTTCGTCAATGTCCTCATCATGGTTTCTCGGAATTACATCAACTTGATACGTTTTACAATTCTTTGAATACCAATGATCAAGATGCTTTAGATTCCGCCGCGGGTGGCAATTTCTAGATAAGATGCCTTGTGATGGTTTAGCCATTATTGAGGGTAATAATCAAGGTTTGTTATTTCAAGAAGTGTGCGATTGAACCCAGACTGTGAGTACGAATTGCTCCTCTTTCTTTTATAACATTCTAATTCTTTTGAATTGCCAACAACTTGCCGCTTTCTTGAAGATATATGGATATTTAGATTGAGTCGATTAGAAAAGATTATTAGATGAAAAGAATGTTACGGACCCTGCTACCGTCAATGCAGACGAGGAAGTTTGTGTTACATGTGGTTCAAACCATATTTCAACAATTTGTCGTTAACAGGATGAATTTCCCGTTTTTCATGATAACATCATCAATTCCAACAAACCTGCGCCTGTTGGCAACTTTGTTCAAAGGGAATTCCTCCTAATTGGCAAAATCAATTGAGACCACCCGGTTTTAATCAACAAAATGTTCAAAACAACCTAGGGAAAACCAAAGCGATATCAAGAAAACAATTTCAATTCGAATCTAAACCGTGGAGGCATTTCACCAAAACCGTCAAAAACAATCAAGGAGCTTTTTTAAACCCCCCATACCAACCAAAACAAATCAACCTTTGGTTAATCAAGCTTTTTAACCTACCCGCTTTCCACAAATTCAGGTGTTTCTAAAAACGGATTTTAAAAGGTATTCTAAGGCTAATGATGCGAATCATTGATTAATTTGAAATTGAAGTTAGAAAAATTTTTCAAAGGAACCAAAATGATTATCAAAGAGTTTTACAATGATTCTCAATAGATAGCAAGATTGATTTTCAAAAATTTGGGGTTTTCCCCGTAGCATAGCCTTAGATCTTTTGGTATTGATTATGTTTAGATTCAGAAGACTTTTTCATGTAAAGAGTTTTCAAGTTATGAATGAAATGGATTGTGTTACTTTGTTACTATATACCTCTCTTGTTTTTGATTATCTCATTCTATATATTATTAGTATTCTGTCGTATAACCTCATGTTTTGTCTTTTGTGATCTAGTCATCTCGTGTACTAAAGCTCAAGAGTATTTAGCAAAAGGATGTCACGTATTCTTAGCAAATATCACCGCCACCAAGGACAAAAATAAGTCAAAGGGGAAGCGACTTGAAGACGTGGCGCCCAAACCCTTCTTTGAAGCGTCACAGTATGCGATAAAATCTTCGCTTCCCTCAGGTAAGGCTAGGATTGGTGCACTGCACAGCTTCTGCTTCAATAGTTGAAAAGCTGCTTCTTGTTTATCACCCCAATCAAACTTGACACCTTTCTGGGTTAGTTTGGTCATTGTTTTGGCTATCTTTGAAAACCCTTCGATAAATCTTCTATAATAGCCGGCAAGGCCCAAAAATTGGCGAATCTCTGTTGGTGTGTCTCAATTGTCAAGGTTCGATGGAACTCTAGGCGGGGCCCTGAGTTTACGTGGGAACGTGAAGATCAGTTCAGGAAGAAATATCCACACCTCTTCACCAAGACCGCACCATCGACAAGTGCCATGTCATAAGCCTTGCGGACAAGGCTCATTTAACGGGGGAAGACTATAACACCTCGTAACTTAGGTCATTGTACGACATTATGTAATGCACAACTTATTTTTAGGGTTTTACGCGTTTGCTCATAAACTGTAAAAGTTAAGTTAAATCGCGTAAACTAAAAATGATCATACAATGTAATCGGGCATTAAACGATTAAATGTTGTCATCAATCAAGTGTTATATGATTATTAAGAGGATAATTATCAACATTGCACATTTTATTTTTGTTGGTTACGTAAAATGTTTACGTTTCGCGATAAAGTGCGTTTAAGCCTTCCCGGAAGCACGTTAATTTATCTACGCTTCATCGAATACCCACAATTTGAACTCAATACTTAAAGTATAATTAAAACTCAATATATTTATCACATTAGACATTTTCATATTAAAGGAATTGAAATTATACATTTACATATGCAAGTTATACTTTTAATTAAACATATGTTACTTTAGGCTTTATATATACATATATACACTAGATAAATGAACAAATGCATACATATCCTACCCTAAACCTTAAAAACGTGTACATAAGCCATCTAGAAGGCCTTTGGTCACCATGACATCAATAGGAACCTTCATTGCATGAACCTTTCACCACTTGATGCTATGACTAGCCAAAACCAACCCATTGTTTCTCAAAACCATGTGCTATACCATTAGACACCTTGCAAAGGCTCAAGTGACCAAGGAATATGCTAAGGATCTTAGCTAGTATAAATAGGAGTGCAAGGGTTAAGAGAAAACCACATCTACACTTCTCTCTTTACTTGAAAAATCAAACAAAACCCTCTTTATACCCCATAAGGGCTCACGGCTCAAAACCCCTTCAAGAAGCAAACCATTGCTTGATTTTTCTTGATCATATAAGTGTTCTTATATCATTCCTAAGGTGTTCTAAGAAGATTTGAAGATTTGGTTAAGTTTGGAAAAGATTTTGCAAGAAAAGTGTTTTTGAAGTTAAGCTTGGAACTTTTGGATCTTGATTTTGGGAAAAACTTGTTAAGTGTTGTTATAATCTTCAAACAAGGTTCCATTATCATCCTTATACTCTTATTACATTTATATATGCATGCCATGATCATATCTATACTTGTTATGCTTGTTTTATTGAAAATATTATGTAAACATATTCAAAACTCATAAAACCCTAATTGTTCCCATATTGAGTATAAAATATTATTGATAAAACAAGTGGTTAAAATAACTTATATATTTGAAAAGTAGAGTCTTATTAGATAATCATAGACTCCGGAATCAAGTTATTTTGTTGAGAAACGAATCTGATACGTACAGTTCAAGTTATAACTACTTATTTCTCAAAACTAGTTTCTTTTAATCTACTTTTATAATTATATATTCAAAACATTTTTCTTTATGATTTAAAATATCAATTTTTAACTACAAGTGCTATATTAGTAGGGAATTTTATAAAGGATATTGAGGCCTCTTCGGAGTAACGTATTGACGAGTTCTGGATTTACGATTTAAAGTGTCCTAGACTCCTCAAACTTACTGTCATGACCTTTATCCTTAATGATAGCCCAAACGATAGTACAATGTTAATTATAAAAGATCAAAACCTTTATTATATCCTAAATACATCAATGATTTTATCAAAATTCACTACAAGTATATATGTGGCATTGTATTGTGTACTATTCGTCTGTATGCTTAGCAGTCTTCTTAATCGACCTATACTTTATTAGGTTGCATTCAGTCTTTATCGTGACGCTTTATCAGTAGTGATATACTCTGTTCAAATTCATTTGAGGTGAGTTCATAGCCCCACGTTTTACTTTAATCATACTTTATAAGTTTTGGGGTGAGAAACATATGCACGTTTTACAAATTGGACGCAAGTGTACATTTTATCATGATTACGTTTTGCCTAAGTAGCGATAACCCACTGTGCCCATGAATCATGAACTGTTAAATTACATATATGTAGTCGTGGATTACATTATGTGAGCGCGAATGATTATAAATAGATCTATTTGGGATGACTTCCCCGTTCGGGTGACTAGCTATCATTAGAAACGAACGTATTTCATGTCGGATACTGGATGTTAAGGGTTGAACATCATCACGGGCAATGTAGGCAATATATATCTATATATTGTATTCAATTATGTCGAGTTTCGGTGTCATGAGCTTAGGAAAACGTAAATACATTTGTGATGTCTGCATCTGTTGCATTATCACAGGGAAAGTCTTGCGGTCCTGCATGATCATTTATTAAACCTATGAAATTCACCAACTTTATGTTGACGTTTTAAATGCAATGTTTTTCAGGAGGTCATTAAGCACGAGGTGCGAAGGATACATTGGGGGTTATATTTTGAAGTCATGCATTAAAGATTTAGTCGCATTACATTTTGTTTATCTGTTATGGGCTGTAAATCTTTGTAACAATATCAAGTAAAGCTTCGGGCTTTTGTAACAAATACTTAAATAAATCCAATGTATCAGTTTAAACGACTTTTTGTGTCGTTCTTATATTATCTTGTGTTATTGATCTGATAAGTAACACGCCCCGGATCCTTATTCCGCTGCGACCCATTTTGGGGGTGTTACAGATTGGTATCAAGAGCCAAGGTTATAGAGAACCAGGTCAAATGTTTTGCTGGACTATAACCGTTTTCAAACATTGCATTCATAAAAAGGGGTTTTCTCGGGACATACATAAATTATTTGTTTGCATTAGTTAGAAATACTAAGTGCTTACATGATTAATATACGTGTTTACATTATAGTATGTAAATTACTACTAAGTCTTATATTAGCATACTTATATAAGTTACTTATGATTTCAGATATTATCATGTCCGATTCCGAACATTCTACTATTACATACTTAACGGAGCTGGAATATTCAGACATGGGGTCACCAGGAGTTGACGGACCACCATCACCGGATTACGTGCCTGGCCCGGAGGCACCACCTTCACCTATTTACATACCATATGTACCGGAGCCAGAGTACCCGGAGTTTATGCCACCTGAGGATCATGTCTTTCCAGCTGAGGAGCAGCCGTTACCTGCTGTTGTTTCACCTACTGCGGACTCACCGGGATATATTCCCGAGTCTGATCCAGAGGGAGATCCAGAGGAGGAGGATGAGGAGGATCCTGAGGAGGACCCTGCCTACTATCCTGCTGACATAGGAGATGATGATGAGGAGGATGAGGAGGAGGAGCACCTAGCTTCTGCCGACTCTATAGTTGTCGCTTTACCAGCTGTTGATCGTACCGACTCTATATTCTTTATCTCATACTCACCATTTCCCCAAACACCATCTCCACCACCTCCCCAAATACTATCTCCAAATGCCTTTACCTGTAGAGCGTTTTTGCTCAGGCTAGCAATCCTTTGGCACCTAAAAAGGTAAATTCATGGTGGATTGATAACCATGTCAACTCTTATGTACAGAAACTTGTGGAGTTTGATATACCATCAACTTTTTGGTAAAAGTGTCAACCAATCTAATAATGGATTTTGCAATTTGTCATTACTCATAAGCCATAATCTTATGAACTATTATGGTTTTTATCCACAGCCTTTTTACCACAAGCCATAAACTTGTGGGCTAGCCAACTCTTCACTTAGACAGATATGGTGAGTTGAAAACCATACAACTTATTTGCAAGTTGTCAACCATAGAACGGATTTGAGAAGTCTTTACCAAGAGCCGTTTGCTCCTGGACTAGCCAGTCCTTATGTCGGTTAGACATGGTGAACTGATAACCATTTGTTGTGTTAGTGCATAGCACCTCCACCAAGTGTTATCCTTCTTATCTCCATCCTAGACTTCTAACTTTACAAACTTTACTACTTCCTAATACCAGCTTGCTTTTCCATCATTTTCAACATTCTATATCCATCCACATTCATCTTTCCCATCCAAAATTTCATTTTCAGCATAGTTTGACATACCTCAACAGATAAAGATATTTTATATTCAGACAACATATAAACATCCCATGGACATCTAAAAGTTCAAGTAAGTACTCCTACCTGGTATCATAATATCTCCAACTTATGATCTTTTGCTGTCCTAATTCACTCCATATAGGATCTGTACTAAGAGGTTCTTCAAACATAGTTCTCAAACATTTCCAAAATCCCTTCTCTAACTCATCCTCTGGTCCATCCATCCCATATCTATTCATTACAATCCTATATAACTCAGTAAGATCATCTCTAGATATAGACTTCAACATAGCACCAAAATTAATGTAGACTATATCAGTTCCATCTTCCCTAACTATTTGGTACACTCCTTTTTCTCCTTGCTTAATAATCTTATAGGTAGCTATACTAGGTGTTTTCATAGCTACAGGAACAGGATTAATTGGAGTTTTAGTACCTGTGACAGACTCTTCTTGCTCACCAACTTCATCTGAATCTTCAGAGTCATTCTTATCAACACTTGTATGCAATCCTTTCCTTGCCATCTGTTTTCTTCTTTTTCCAGACTTCTTGGTTGGCTCATCATCCTTTGCTTCATCATCTTTCAGTCTTTTTGGAGTCTTTGTCTGAAGCTCTTCACCAAATCTTTTCAAACTAGCTTTAGTGGCTTCAAAATTTATTGGTGCAAAGGATTCAACCTGTTTCACAAGCTTGTCAAATTCTTCCTTGACTTCTTCAAAACTCAATTTCTTCAGCTGAGATAACTTCCATGTCCCTTGATTCTTCAAGTAATTCATCATATAAGTCTTCAGCTGTGATTGGGTCATGGGCTTGTTTCTTTTAGCTCTAGCTCTTTCTTCTGCAAAATATTTCTTCCTTTGATTGACAAGATCAAAAACCAGAATCTTTGCAAAATCTTCTCCTTGAAGTTCACTTCCTAGCATGCTTTTTGACAACTCTGCATTAGCTTCAATCTTTGCTCTAATTAAATCCCAATCTTCATTTGTGTAATGCTGAGCTTCAAACTGAACTTGAGCTTTTCTTTTCTTCTGTTGCTCATTTAACTCTTCTTCTTCTGCAATTCTTTGAGCTAAGAGTGAATCCAAGTGTATTTGTTTAGCCTCCTCTTCTTTTTGTAAGGAATCCAATCTGATTGCTTCAGCAAGGCTAGCTTCCTCTTGTAGAATTTGTTCTTTTGACTTCTTAGGAGTTTCTTCACTGAGCATAGGAGCTTTCCCTTCTCTTTGTCCTTTATCTTGAGAAGAGGTAGACTCCTTAGTACCAACAGTACTAACTTGTTCATTGCCAGTACTAAGTTGTTCACTAACAGTACTAAGTTTAATACTGCCAGTATTAACTCCTTCAGCAGTATTAACTTGTTCAGCACCAGTATCAACTTCTTCTTGAAAATCCAACTGAGAAACCAACTTTCCCTTAGCCTCTTTTCTTCTCTTGTATCTCCTTCCCTTGTCAATAGACCTTGGCTTTAAAGAGGCAACCTTAGAGAGAGTTTTGGCTGCTTCAAGAGTATTTGGACTTATGTCTTCCACTTGTTCCTCCCCTGAAGCATTTACTTTTGTTGTAGAAGGAGTAACCATCCTTAGTACTATACTAAAGAATCTAGAGGATCACTTGAACTTTTCCTCCCCTGAACCTCAGGTTCTTCCTCTTCAGAGTCTGACAAAACCAAATTCCTCCTTTTCAAAAACCCTTCCAACTTCTTCACCTTCTTGACTAACTTCACTATGGCATTTCCCATGGTCAGCTTGGTTTGTTTGAGATCCGTTTCCAGGCTGTCAATTCGTGATATCAACTTAGGAACTTCATGAAGTAAATCATCCATAGGCATTTGACTTGGAGCCTGTTCTTGTGGGGGTGAGAAGTGATGGTGGACAGGAGATTGCTCCTCATAGATGTGCTCAAGTGGTGTAGGTTCAGTGTCAGGTATTGGTGTAGGTGTAGGTGTAGGGATAGGTGGTGGTGTAGGTGTAGGGATAGGTGGTGGTGTAGGTGTAGGGATAGGTGGTGGTGTAGGTGTAGGGATAGGTGGTGGTGTAGGTGTAGGGATAGGTTGTGGTGATGGTACTTGAGGTGATGATGAGGATGGTTAGGATTGAGCCACAGTAGCATGTTCTTGTCCTGCATTTGGGTTAGTAGCAACAAGTAACATAGAAGGCAATAAAGGTCTTGGTGCCCCTCGAAAACCCCTTTTCATATTTCCAAAGATCTTTTTGGTCAGGCTCACAGCTAGATAAAGGTGTTTGTCTTCCGTTTGAATATTTAAGATCATTTGCAGAAATCGAGGATACATCAAAAACTTTGTCTTGCTTTTCAAATTTGCCACCATACCATCAAAAATAAGCTTTGAAAAATTATAAACTCTACCAGTGGATAGACAGATCAAAGCAGTAGCAATATTGCTACCGAATTGATCCCATCCACCACTTTTAGAGCTTATACAGTGCAAAAGATGGTGGACTAAGTATCTCCATTGGGGTGTGAAAAAACTTTTCCAAAAAGTGAAGGTTCCATCAGTAGGATACCCTATTTGCCCCATTCCCTCAAAAAGTTCATCATTTGGCAACATTGTGATTCCTGTGGCGTCTTCTAATTGAAGTGATTCCCTAATTGACGCCTCAGAGATTGTGTACCTTATGGTATCAATGGTTGCCTTTATTTCTAGAGTCCCATCAGCTTTAGTATTGGCAGTAGCACTCTGCCAAAACTGTTTTACAAAGGGATCATAGAAAGTATGATTAGTAGTTTAAGGCATACCTGAGGTTGGAACCTCGAAGAAAATCTACTATCTCAGCAAACCCTGCACTTTCGTCAGGCTTGCGCAAAAACCCCACTTGATTGTGTTTGTCACAATACTTTAATTGAGCCATTGGACAATCGTATTAATGTACTTGGGTTTTGATGCGATTGAAATTGTAGATGCTGGTAACAGAACTCTTGACTATTTTCGTTATAAAGGAAATTTTTACTTTGCAAAAAGGAGATAGCAATAAAAAGAAAAGTAAGAAAGAGAAATCAAACTTTATCTATATATAGCTTCTCTGTTGTACGACTATTGCGCCGTAAAAATCTCTAACGGTAACATTTAAACAGTGATAAAGCAGAAAAAGTCAAATTTCCCGCAACCAGCATTAACAATAACCTACCAGTATTAACAATTTACACTACCAGACTTAATTTTGGTCAAACAGAATTAATTAAGAGTCAACCCGAATTAACTCTTTTTCAACCAGAATTAAATATGTATGAAAAATGTACAACAGTTAAAAACCTTGGCACTCCTCCCTTTCATCCATGCTATGCCTGCAAAATTAGTCTAAAACAAAAAAAACATACTGCAAGAAATTGTATAGACAGAATTAATGAAAACTAACTACCCGAATTAACTCTACTTAACTACCAGTATTAATATGACATAACTACCAGGATTAAAATGAACTAACTAACAGTATTAAGACTACTTAGCTACCAGAATTAAACAAACTATACAACTAAGCCTCCCCTTAAATGTTGCTATGGGTTGATCATACCAATGCTAACCACCAAGTAATTAAACCGTGGTCCATCAAATGGTTTGGTCAACAAGTCAGCTACATTTAAGTCTGTGTGAATTTTCTCCACACTTATGAGCTTCTTCTCATAACAATCTCTTATGAAGTGGTGACGAATCTCGATGTGCTTTGTCTTAGAATGATAAACTGGGTTCTTCACAATGCATATTGTGCTTTCATTATCAATGTGGATTTTGGTATTCATGAAATTGAAACCATAGTCCAGCAATTGATTTTGAACCCACAATACTTGTCCACAGCAATTTGCAGCAGCTACATATTCAGCTTCAGTTGTTGAAGTGGCCACAATTGTCTGTTTCTTACATTGCCATGAGATAAGTCTTTGTCCAAGAAATTGACAACCACCTGTTGTGGATTTCCTGTCAAGGTTGGACCCACCATAGTCACTATCAGAGAATGCTTCCAAGTCAAAGGGTGATTCCCTAGGATACCATAAGCCCAAGTTTGGTTTGCCCTTGAGATACTTGAAGATCCTCTTGACAGCATTGAGATGAGAAGTCTTTGGAGTTACCTGAAAACGTGAACAAACACATACTGCATACATAATATCAGGTCTAGAAGCAGTTAAGTACATGAGGGAACCTATCATAGATCTGTACAAGTGTACATCTACATCAAAAGCTTCCTCATCCTTTGTCAAAGGCAATTTGGTCTCCATGGGTGTGATTGCAGCTTTCACATTTACAAGATCAAATTTCTTGAGTATCTCAGCTACATACTTGTCTTGAGATATGAAGATTCCTCCCTTGTTCTGCTTGACTTGTAGACCTAAGAAAAATGTAAGTTCACCCATGGAACTCATTTGAAATCTGCTTTGCATCAAGGCTTCAAACTCATCACACCAAGACTTGTTGGTAGATCCAAAAATGATATCATCAACATACACTTGAACTAGCATGATATCCTTTTTGTTCCTTCTAATGAATAAAGTCTTGTCAATTGTGCCCCTTTTATAT
Source organism: Tanacetum coccineum (assembly GCA_026074375.1). NCBI lineage: Eukaryota > Viridiplantae > Streptophyta > Magnoliopsida > Asterales > Asteraceae > Tanacetum > Tanacetum coccineum. The sequence goes on along the minus strand of BQNB010011646.1, from coordinate 43,401 downwards.
CCATGCTTCTCTAGAAATGTGGATAGAGTAGCATACCAAGCTCTAGGAGCTTGATGCAGTCCATACAAAGCTTTGACCACCTTATAAACTTTTGTAGGATGATCAGGATCAACAAAACCAGGAGGTTGTGAGACATAAACCTCTTCATCTATAGTGCCATACAGAAAAGCACTTTTAACATCCATTTGGTAAACTATGAACCCCATAAATGAGGCAAAGGCCAAAAACAACCTGATAGCTTCTATTCTTGCCACAGGAGCAAAAACCTCATCATAGTCAATACCTTCTTCCTGTGTGTACCCTTGGGCCACCAATCTTGCTTTGTTCCTCACAACCACACCTCTTTCATCTCTTTTATTTCTGTAGACCCACTTGGTGCCAATCACCTTCATTCCATGAGGTAGATCTACAAGAACCCATACTTGTTAAAGCTTAAACTGTAATAGTTCTTCTTGCATGGCTTGATCCCAACTGTCATCTAGTAGAGCTTCAGCAATCTTCTTAGGTTCCTCCTGAGATAGAAAGCAGGCAAACAAACAATGCTGTTGATCTTTGTGATTGTTTCTTTGCTGCTTTTGAATATGACTGAGAAGAGCATGAGCTCCTGATTTGTTCTGCACTTTGCTCCTAGTTTGCACAGCTGACTTAGGATCACCAAGTATTTGACTTTTTGGGTGAATACTATGAATCCTAAGTGTAGGAGTAGGACTGACTTCAATTTCTGTAGGAAGACTGTTGAAGTCAGTTATCACACCCTCCTCATCATAAGATGCTTCATCAAAGATCCCTGTCTCAGGCTTGTGAAAGATTTCTAGCTCTGGCATAAGTGAATCATCATGATCAAGCCGACCAGTATTAACTTTGTGACTACCAGTATTAACTGAGGGAGTACTGGTAGTGTTGTTTTCAGGGACTGTCCCTAAATGCTGTAGGGCAATTTCTTCCAACTCTCTTCTAAAAGCATGAATCTTAGGATTTTCTTCTAAAGAGTCAGTAGAGAAATCCTCTTTCTTTGAATTTGTGGAAGAAGTCCTTGATACATCTTTTTCTTCAGGAATCCTTACAGCTGAAGGCACAACAATAAGCTCTACTTCTTTCCATGATATATATAACCATATGACATAAGAATAAGTGCATAAATTCATAAACATAAATGAAAACTCATTTTACATATTAAAAAGTCCTTAGTGGTGATTATAGCCATATTTAACATATAACACATAAAATCATAAGAAATAAAAGTATAAAGGAATTAGGAAGACCTTAGTGATAATGTATGAGATGAGAAATAAGTGCTAAACCCGTGTTTAGATTCAAAACCAAAGCTTACAAGCTTATAAACCCTAGATTAGGTTTGAAACCCTAATCTCCCCTTTTCTTCCTTAAACCTTGTAAATGATGAACCAATGCTTGAAAACACTTTAGTATGCCTTAGGATATAGGTTGTATAAAATTTTTGTATGGATAGCTTATAATGCCGTGGCCTTTAGAGAGAACAAGAGAGAAAGAAGTGAATTTTTCTTAAGCAAAATGGTAAGTATAATCTCTTGTACATGTATGACTATATATAGGAAGAGTGAAATGAGATATTTACTTGCAACTTTGACCAAGAATTTCCAAGGGGGGGAGGGCTCATTGTGCCGTGGGTTTTGAGGACAAGAAAGGAGGGAAACAAGGGCCATTAAGGTTTATGTCTAATGGTTCCCTATCATGGGAATCATCCCATGATAACAAGGAAAGTGTTTCCTAAGCTTATTTTCTTTTCTAATTAGTTTACTTGTGTAATTAGTGTAATTAAATGAAAGTGAAAGTTTATATAAATAAATGTAAAGTGTACTTTATTTTTATAAAAGTATACTTGTAATGTATTTGTTAATTTGTACATATACATTTATATAGGGCATGTATATGTATGCTCATATGCATAAAGTTTTA
>BQNB010011646.1:0-38940 GCA_026074375.1 Tanacetum coccineum | reverse complement strand
TCAAATGTTTGTCAAACAAATGAATGTGTATCAAGTTCTAAGACTGTAAAAGCATGTGTAAATGCTGTCAATGACGGTTCGAATATTGTTTGGGTTTCTTATGGTAAATATGTATTTTCGTATTCTTATGAAAAGTGTGTTGCTCGTAATGCTTTGACTAGGAATTCCAGTGTTAAGAGGGCCTTATTCACTACCCCCGTAGCAGCAAAATCTAAGAATTTAGTATCTAATTATGTAGTTGCAAAATCTAGATTAAGTGTTGTTCAAGGTCTCTAGTGCTTTACCACTATCTCCTAATTCTAGTCAAAGTTGGACACTTAGCAGCTACATAAACAATAAAATTGCAACAAGTGGAAGATGGTAGAAATGGTTTGAATACCAACAAGTTTTAATTAGACACCCAAGAGCAAAACTGCTCAATCAGAATTGAGTGAGAAAAAGAGTAAAACCAGTGTTACATCTAAGTCTAAAAAACCAGTTAACACTTTACGTGAATAATTTAACATGATTCAGTTCATCGAAAACGTATTATGACCCAAATCATATAGATTGAAAAAAATATATCAAAACACTACACGAATTTGAGTAATCAACAATAAAAATGAAGAAACACACCTTTGCAAATTAAACTTGCTTCAACAAAATGGAAAAGTAACATTTGTATGTTCACTTTTTGGTTTAAGATAATAAAATGACCAAGTGATTGTTATCACTGATTTAATTTCTTGATGGAATTATATAAAGGTTAAACTCATTTGGGGGTTGCTTCGTAATATTGAATGACTAGGGTTAATTTGTTTGAAGGTTTATTGTTTAAAGGCAAGTGAATATGAGCCATTGGATGAGGTGAAATGGCACATGTCATTTTTAGGAGTTTTGGGAGGAGATCTAGCTTTTATATAGGTGGGGATAAGTTTGAAGTTCAAATAATTTAATAGATGAATACAAATTCCCGCCATCCATAGTCGTGTAATTGTCAAAGAATTAATGGATTCCGAAAATAGTTACAGCTCGGGTCAAAATATGTATTAATATGACTTCCAAAAATAATTTAAGAATTACACAGTTTCCATCGTTTACATAGAATTTCAATTATGTATTAAGGAATTCCAAAAATACTTTAAGTATTCCATTAAATAACCTTTATATTACAGCCAATTAGCATATTGTGTATACTACATTTCCTAAATTACTTTCAATTTTCAACAATGTTGAATTTTCAATAAATGGGGCTACATCCTTTATATATAGTATAGATTTCTTTGATTTTGCAGTTATGGTTAATTAATTAACGTATCAATCAGTGGGATTTTCTAGCTTAATTTTAGGGTTATTACCTTTTATAATTTTTAGGGTTAGGAGTTTTAAAGTCCCTTAATTATTATTATTCTATATAAGTAGAGATGAGGGAGTGAGGCTTAATGTACCAACAGATCATATCGAACCTGTATACCTGTATACAAAATCAGAAGCTAGCTAGTTCTCCCGTTAATTAATTTTCAATGGAAGAGAAAATAGTATTGTCACAAGCAATGGAGTCCTGCTATAGAAAATACATCCAAGACAATATCCATCTAGTGTTAAGCATGGGAATCGATACATACTTGGATGAAGTTTTGGGCTTATTACCAGGTAATAAACAAATGATAGTTGATGCCGTTCATGAGTATGTATTGTTGAATGAAAAGAAACTTGGGCTTATAAAAGCTAGTGAGTTATATAAGGATAACAAAAAGAAGACCGCTATCGACCAAAGAGAAGTAAAGGCTGTAGATGATATTGACCATGGTATCAAGCATCCTAAACTCTTGTCCATAATTGATATGCTCAGAAGAACTAATCACAATGCAGTGCGTCTTAGATTCCATCTTACACATAATGAATTGAGAGGGAAGGTTGCAAAGTATAAGAGTACCATTCTCAATATAAAAAATCTGGTGAGGTTCAAGCCGGAGAATAAACAAAGAAAAGAGGAGGAGGGTGAGAGAAACCCAAAGGAAACGAGTAGCAACATGAAGGGTCTCGTTTGTTTTACTATGGGTATAATCTTCATAATTACCATCATCGGTATAATCTTTTTCTATAGTTTTTAATAATGTATTTTCATCTCTTAAAAAACAAATGCATTGTTTTTTATTTTATTTTTAATGATGGTTTTTAATTTTGGATTATAATTATTTTGACCGACTAGTCTTATATATTTTTCAAGAAAGTATGATCACGAAAGTTTATAAAAATAGTATATATACTTTGTGCCAGAATTGTTTTGGATGACAAAATATTACATATGTGTTTTTGTTAAAACATTCTGCGATAGCTAAAAAATATATTTACAAGGAGATTTTAAAATCATAGCTAAAAATGACGAAATTGGCATAATCTAGCTAAGCATGTCAAATGGAGAGAAGTACAACCATCAAAATCAGCTATTGTAACAAAATAGTTATTGTAAATAATAATAATAATAATAAGAAAGGAAGATTTTCTGTGGACAAAAATGTGTGCCCAAAACCGTTTAAACCGAAAGAATATAACCCGCCCATTAACTTGTGGTCTCGTGTTACCTCTTCACGCGTATATCCTTGTTGTTTTGCTTGCAACACTCCCGGCATCCGATATATATATATATATATATATATATATATATATAAGTTTCGACTATTGCACTGAGTCAACAAACTCCTTTATATGTTTATAATAACAATGTATTGAACCTCATTAGTAGTCATGGGTGTAGTTGCATAAAGTGTATCTTAAATAAAAAGGAATTTGACCTATTTACAGCCATTCAATTATCATAATGAGTTTGAGTTAGTAGAGGTTAAACTGCTACCAGTAGCTGCAGAGGAAGTTAGTGATCGATTTGCAACCAGGGTTTGGATAGTCAACACTCGACTAGCCAAGATCCTCCTCCTTTCGTGGGGGCTTGAGATCGGTTCCTCCATTAGCTTCAACAATGTTACCTTTGGATAAAAACGACAAATGAGTATCCGTGATGAATTAAGATGGTGATGGAGATCGATATGGCAAATCACTATAGAAAAAGGTAGCCATTTTAAAGAAAATAGGGCTACATATTATGAGATGTATTTTTCAAGTAAAGAGTAGCTAGCTAGGTTGGTATAAGTTTTGGCAAACGTGTGTGTTAAGAGAGTGTATATCGGGTTCCATGAAATCTAGGAATGGAGTCTGTATATTACATATACATATAAATATGATCAAGTTAAGATAACATGATAGCTAGCACGTAAGGAAGCTAGCAAGCAAAATGTTAATGAGAAGGAGTTTTGATTGATACCAGCAGCTGCAGGAGGGCATAGATTGTGAGCTCTCGAGTGGGCAAGAACGTCCTTGATGGTTGAGAACTTGTAAGAACCATCAATGTTACCTTATTCAAATAAATATAACCAATTACAGAATAGTAGTACCTAGTATACACGTTTTGTTAAGCAAGGCATGTAACAATTAACTTACAATGTGTAAACAAACAGTGAAGAATTAGCAATATGTATAATTTTAGTGCCACACATTCCAATCTATAAATATGTATAATATGTCTTACTGCAAAACAAACAGTGAAGATAGGTCGGGTTTATCAAACTGGGTTCATACGGGTCAATGAAAAACTGTCGGTCCTGCTGGGTTCTCAAATAAGCAAAAACCCGACCATATCCGGCCTGGTTATTAGCCAAAATATGTGAAATATTTGTTGTTTCTAAGTGTATTATTAGGGCTAAGGTTATAAAGTTTTAACAAAAGATTATTAAAATATAAAAAGTACGAAGTAAGTATTTGAATAATCCTATAGAGGACAAAAAAAAAGTGAAAACAAAAGAGCAAGAAAATTGACAAAACTGTTCTGAAATGTCTAGTTCGAAGGTACAATTATAAAATTTCACAAGACAAACGTATTAAAAGATAAAAAATACGAGACTTAAAATGTTGAAAATTTGTTTTGTCATGTCATTAGGGGGTAAAAGAATCATTAGTGGGTTTAGATGGGGAGGAATAACAAACAACCTATTCTTATTTCATGAAAATCGTGTAACGTGTATTACATCAAGTTTGATATTGTAATTTATAATTTATATAGTAATTAGGGTGCGTTTGGCATGCATCCTTGAATCGCTATAGGTATAGGTTTGATAAGATCATGGAATTTGATGAGGATACGATTAACGAGCTAGCAGGAAAATATATGGAGCACCTAGAGCCTGGCAAGAGGATTCAACAGAAGCTTTAAGTCCATGAATGAAATTACTCGTAGTGGGAGTAAGGTTATTGTTCTACAAATTGAGGTTATTGGTCCTACTGCTAGTATGTCGTGTAATTCTACTAAGGTTACTAGTATTCTATTTATGTCGTGTACTGTTGGATTAATTCTATCGAGGTTACTCGTCTTGGGAGTAATGCTACTGCTGTAGTAATTCTAATTATGTCGTGTTTGTTTTATTAGAATACTTATTTTGTTTAAGAAGGTTTCTAGAATAATCTTGTTAAGTTTTCCTATAAATACAAGGCTTGAGTTTATTGTTTTGGTATCTGTTATTCCATTAAAATTCACGACTTTAGTCTTTATTCCCTTTTTTATTCAGTTAAAACCCTAGTTAGGGTTTATAGTACGAGTTATGGTCTACGTCATATGGATATAAAGTTGATGATTTGTATTTTGATTTTAAGTGGTGGTTTCTTTTGAGATATGTGTTTAGTGGTTTGGTTCCACCATCAATTGCTCAAAAATTTATAACTCTCACAATAAAATGGATGTAAAAATTTCAAGCCAGCCTCTAATGGGGTATACGGAGTATGGAAATTATTATAGTATGACTCCTATTTTGATACCAACAAAGATTTTCACACTTGTGTTGCTGCGGAACACTTGTATACGAAAGAATACAAAGCACCTTTAGCCAATGATAATGTATATGTTAGACGAGTACATTTTTTCGAAATTAAGACCACCTTGGTTTGATACGTGTTTAGGAAAACATACACTACTACAAAACAGGGCAAATGCTACGAAAATTGGTAACGGAAATTTTCCGTAGCAAGTTTGCAACGGGTTTGCAACGTATTTGCAACAGATTAGTAATGACACGAAAACTTGTTGCAAATCCGTTGCCAAAACTAAAGTAATTTCTTTTATACTTATTTTTAAATATTCTGTTGCAAATCCGTTAAGTTTATTTGCAATTTGCAATGGATTTGCAACGGAGTATTAAAAAATATATAAAATAAACTATTATTAGCTTCCATTGCAAAATCGTTGCAAAATTTTAAATAATTGTTACGGATTTGTAACGGAATAACTATAGTAATTTAATTCCAACTTATTTTGAATAATCCGTTGCAAATCTATTGCAAAATCGTTAATGGATTTGAAACAAAAAATTTAAAGTAAATATAAAAGAAAATATTATTTGTTTCCGTTGCAAACTCGTTGCAATTTTTTATATAATTGCTAAGGTTTTGCAACGAAACATTATCATGATTTAATTTTTATTATTTTTAATATTTTGTTTCAATCCTTTTACAATTTAAAAAATAATTGCTATGGATTTGCAACGGAAACCAATAAAATTTTGTTTTCTATTGTATTCAATATTTTGTTGGTGTTTCTATTCTAAATTTTGAAATTGTCTCTACAGTTATGCAACATATCTTATTATTAGTTTCTATATATAATTTCAATAAAAAATTCTAAATGAATTGCTATGGATTTGTAACGGATTTTGAATGTTTAATCATTTCTAACTATTCGGTGCAAATCCGTATAGTATTGTATATAATGTTGCAATGAGTTGTATTGTTTTTTTATGTGTTGCAATGTTTACATACAGTACTCGTTAGTAGTTGAGTTATAAGAAGCTATATTATAGCTAGTGTTTACATACAGCACGTAAAATAAAGCTTGGGATAAACTTAGGGTGTGAGAGGATACTAATTGCATGTTCGGTTTCTCTAGAGTGGTAAAATCCTTGAGATAAGAGTGTTTGTCTTGAGCCAGGGTAACGCTCACATACGATTAAGGTTTAGTGTGTGTAAAAAGTGGAGAAGATGTAATTGGTAATTCTCATGAAATACATGTGTATTTACAGTAATGCATTTAGGGGTGTGTGTGATATGACGATACACACGTGGTGGTCATCCTATGCATTTAAGGGACTGTTTTATAGGAAAAATATTAAATGCCATTATTCTTGGAAACCCACCAAACGTGCTTTAGTAAACAGTTATGCCAACTGTTCAATTCCTTTGCACCAACTCATACTTTCTTTGACTTTTCTACAAAAGATAGCTTATCCCTTTCTTTTGCTTTTTTGAAAATTTCCGCCTAAAACATGTAAGAGATTTCAAGCTATTATCTGTTGGGGTGTCACATAGTTAGTTAAGTTCATCCGGGTATTTTTCAACCCCTTATGAACATTTGTCCTTCAGGGTGTTTCATTTACATACTAGCTCACATCTGTATCAACTAGTGAGTATGTCCTCAAGTAATCTTCGAGAAAGGTCATCACTCTCCTAACATTTTAATCCATTTTTTTAACAAATTCAATTAAAAATTAAAGTAAATTTTTATTCATAATTAAAAACATTACATTAAAAATAAAAAAAACATTACAAATATTCAAAACTTAAATAAACTTGACAAGAAAGTTGTTCGACCAAATCGACTTAAAGATTTTGATGCGCTTGTGACAATTTTTGTCTTGTGACTTGTATCACCTGTTAATGGGGTCGTACGAGGTCCTCCGGTTGATGTGCTTCCTCCATATACCAATTAGGAGATATCACATTTTTTGTGTTTTTGAATCATATTATGTAATATAATGCATGTATACATCATATTCCGTATTCTTTTATAAGCCAAATATCCTAAATTGTTAAAAAAACAATTCGTGTCTCCCAAAGTTGTTTTCTTTGGGACGTTGGCGTTTTATTTACCCGCACTTGTTAAACCCTCACTTGTACTTCACACTATGATCATTTAATCATTCTTACACTCAATGTCAACCAACTCAAACAACCATTTGATAAAAACGTTTGTGAAGTACTTAAAAGCGTTTATCTTATCCGATATTGTAAAGAGAGGAAAAAATATCAGAATGGGGTATTTTTGGTATTCCTCAAAGTGTAACTAGCTTAGTTGGGTTTCAACTAAAGGTTTTAAAAAGCTAGGTAGAGTATAAGAAAATATTCTAGGAATATTCTTAACTTAGAGAAAAAGGAGAAAAGATTTGAAATTTGAATTTCAAATTCATAAAACACATGCTAGATAAGAGAGAATGAGTTGTTCATGAGTTGGCATGATGTGATGGAAAGGAGCCTATTGATCTTAGTTTGACCAATAAGGGAGAAAAACCTGTTACGTGATTAGGAACAATGTAAATTCGGATTAAGGTCAAATAAATACTTTCATTTGATGGTATGTTGAAAATATCATCATACTAGGTTTAGAAAGAAGTTTCGGCCTTGGCTAGAGGCGTTTGATAAAGTATTTGAGTTGGCATTTTATTGAAAAATGGGAGGATTTGTTTTGTCTTGTCTCTAAGTCTAAACCTTATTAGAGTGTTCCTAAATGCTCAAATATCTTATACATACCTTTATCGAAGTTTCCACATGTGTCGGGTAAGAGGAAAGCCGACATTGCAAAATCCGTAAAAACAGATTTCGTGTGTGGCGCCAGATTTGGAAATTCGGTTTTTACGGATTTTGGCTATCGTTTGTTATTTTACGTTTTGCGAACGTTTATTTGTCGTCGTTAAAAGATAAAGGAGATCCCAGTCTATGTTGCACCAACAAATTGCAATTTAAAGATAAACTGATCGACAATAATGATATTAACGAACACATTTGCGAACGATTTTCTGAAGAAATGTGTGGAGTTCAAAACGCTACGTCGTAACGCGCGATAATCCTATCACTCGTCATTCAAATTTAGATAAATATATGTATGATTCCCCCTAAAACAAATGATATGAAAACTAAACTCATAAAATTTGCAACCGAAATTCACGCTTGTAAGCAGTGTTTTAAAAGGCGCGCCATGAGGGCGTCAAGGCGTGAAATGGACCGAGGCGTCGACTCTAGGTGTGGCGTGGGATGATGCGTGGTAAGTCGCGCTAAGGCGTGAGGCGTGACGGGTTTTTTTGGATTGAACTCCGATATTTTTTTTAAATGAAGAATAGTACATTTAAAGATAGTTTCTTAAGTTTATTCATTATGTACAACGCTTTATGTAAACTCAATATATATGAAATATGATATAAATATATAAATATTTTCGTAATTTGTGTCGCCTTAAGCCACGTCTTAAAAACGCAAAGTCTTCGCCATAACCGCTAAAAATGAGACTTGACTATGCCGACACGCCACGACTCATGCTATTTATAACATTAGTCGTAAGAAAATTGGAGTTGTGAAATCTAAATGAAAAAAAAATTATATTCACTTGCCGGTCACATATTTCGTTTTCCCGCTCACACTTTAGCGCCCAACTCTAATTTTTCAAGATAGATCTCACATAAATCTCACTTTCCATCCAACTTTCTCAATCACCTCACCACTACTCACCACAACCTCTCGAAACACCCAGAACAACCCACACCATCACCCTTACCTCTCGATAACCAACATAACAACTACCACCTAAAGCAACTACGCCACCACTGTAAGTATTACCCACAACATTAACGAAATCAAAAATATAACTCATCCTCCTTTCTGGGTAAACTTTTTTTTATGTATTATTGTGAACATATGTTTTGATTTGAGTGAATTTATTAAATTTTAGGAAATTTGATTTGGGGGTTTATATGAGTTTACTGTATATATGTGGCTGATTTTGACCATGTACAACAGATTGTATGGATGAATTTTGAAGTTTTTAGTTTTTTTAAGGTATTTTGGATTTAGGATATTATGTATAAGTTTGACTCTATGTTGCTCAGTTGACTTTGTATAGGTGTTTTGGTGTTTCTAGTTTGATTCAGACCACAAGGGCTAATTTGACTATTTTTTCAATCTATCTTGCATAGATTCAGTGTATAGACTAATTTTTACTTTTACGTTTAGTGAAACTTGGGCAACATGGGGTTGTGTTCCACGAGAGAAGAAAAATCAGATGTGGCTTCGTTTTAAGGTTTCCCTTTATTTACAAATGTCATTTAAATGCTTCGATTGTTCAAACTATAATCAAACTTCAAATGCTTCGTTTTAAGGTTTTGCTTTGGATCATGAAAGAAGATTCTTATTAACATGCCTAGTGACTTGGCGTAAGCATATTGTAATTATCCATCCCCCTTTACTATTAAGTTTCATTTTTAGTAGTTAATTTTTAGTAGTTCATTATTAAAGGTTGAAAGTCACACGGAGAATGCTGAATCACACCCACATAATGAGAAGCTATTGAACAAAATCACTCCAACTAACAGGGGGGATACATTTGGGGCATACAATGCGTCTGATCACATAGTTTTTTGACCGGAACGCCTTCGACTCGCAACCCTGCTACCTCATGTCCATCTATGAGATTTGAGCAGGTTAGTGGATTATTTTTCATTCTCGGTCTATCTAAATTAGTTATATGGGGCTGTATTTTGTATTAAATGGTTACAACTTTACAGGCAAATCTAATATGTATCGCGAGGTAGTAAGCATGTTACGGACTAATGGGCTGATATAGTTGAAATGGGACATAATGAGTTGAAATGGGTTAAAAATTAATATGATGTGTTAAATGGGTTGTAATAAGGTGAAATGGTTTATATGTTACACATGATCATTATGTGTTAGATGGGTTGTACTGAGCTGCATTGGTCTTAATAGGTCGATATGGGTTAACAAGGAAGGAGCGATATTTGGTACTAACTAGTTGTAACAGTGGGGCTGTATTGAATTTGCTAGCAATGAAATGTTTGTGGTCCTTTCATCAACATTTTAAAGTTCCAAGCTGGTCACTACGGTCCACTTTTTGGTGTCATTAGTTTCACCCATAATCTTGTTGTCAATTTAAGGCAAAAGAACATGAGACCTTATATTTTATATGTTAGAGGTTATATGTTTTTTTAGATTGTTATTGGATTGCAATGTTATACTCCTTGGATTAAATTGACTAGATAGTAGTTTACTCATATTATTTTTGTTTCAGTGTCAATGCTTATTGTCATCTTTCTAATGAATTGTAATTGGTTTATGTGTCGTTTTTTTAGGTTGGTGTATTAGAAGATGAAGGAGTTGGTGCTAGCCAGAGAGAAAGGGAAAGAGCTTTTTGAAGAAGTTATAGCAAAACGCACTAAAGATAAATGTAGAAAAAGTTGAGACGTTCAAGGAAGAACGAAGAAATGAATTAGAAGCTCGCCGAGGTTTTGGCACATTCAAAGGAACAACCTCCCACTCCCCATTCTACGTATGGTACGCTTCGTGTTTTATACACATTTTGTTTAGAAGTGACATTTAGGTAGATTTGGCAAACATTGGTGGATTATAGATATTTTGTTAACACGTGGTGCCTTTAGTAGAATTTGGTTTAATACACTTCGTGTATGGTGTATCATACACTTTGGCTTAGAAGTGGTACGATATGATAGGCTATGTAAAATGATATTTGAATGTTCGCCTAGATATTATTAATTTGGGTTTCGATTGTGCATTTAGATATCTTTTTTAGATATTTATATATTACGTGAAAAATGGGTAAATGCTATTTTTTTTAAATGCAAATTTTTTGTAACGGATATTGTAACGAAATTGTTGCGCTTAAACCGTTACAAAAATATTGCAGATTTTAACCGTTGCAATTTCGAAGCCCTGGAAAGCCGTTGCAATTTTTGTTTCCCCGTGATAAATCCGTTGTAATTTAAATTTCCAAGGACCATTTATGCTATGGTAGGAATCCGTTGCTAATCCGTTGCAAAAGGCCATTTGCAACGGAATTGCAACGGATTCCTACCGTAACATTCGCCCACTTCTGTTGTAGTGATATAAGGAGCCATTTAAACTTTATTAACAATTAAACAAAACATGCGGTGTAAGAATAAAACCCTCACATCAATTTTTCGCAAGCCAGCGATCTATATTCATTTTATGACTAATGAAAACAAACACAACAATTGCATACCTAACCCTCAAGAAATCATAACAAATGAGCAAACAGTCATTCCGGAGCAACAAGAATAATCAGGTTATAAAAGATCAAACAATTTCTTGTTTGGTCTTGGTGTTGGGTCGTCGTCGAACAAAGGAGGGAGAGGGGAGTATTTCTCAAAAACTGATATTGAATGAAATTATAACTCTTGTGTTTGTAGGCTTATTGTATATGTATCAAAATCAAATCAAGATAATAACAAAATCATAATAAAATAATTATTATTAATTACAAGATAATATATTATTCAAAATAATATCTTATCCATAATTAAGAAAAAGACCAAAAGCCCAACCCGTTCCCACCATGGGAGGCTGGTTTCACGTAGGCCCCACAAGGGTGAGCCACTAGTTTGGGCTCCATCCCAAACTCGTTCTATTCCACTTTAATTAAATCCAACTAAATTAAGTCCGATTAGATTAAGTAACCATTTATATATTTTTAACAAATATATAAAGCTGTGATCTTAAGCTATTGCATGTGACCTCAATGATTCATATACTACCGACAAGATTAATCCCACTTACTATGCACACAAGTCCTACAACATGCACTTGTATATTGTTAGTGCAAATATTACGATATTTAATCTATACATTCTTTGTGTTTTGGTGATGACAAGCATGCAACTTATAATACATAAGGTAAAGTGCTCAAGTTACTCGTTTACACAAATTATCAATGCATTAATACGTCAACATCTCTCGACGTCTCAAGTCTGCTTCAAAAACAAATATAAGTTTGCACTCAACGTAAATCACTAAAGGTATGAACAAACAAACTTTAAATCTGTTGGATGATCAAAGAGATAATTTTTGTCCTAACCTTTACATTTTTATAAAATGTAACAAAATATTTTCACAAAAATTATACAAAATATTTTTATATTTATAAGAAATATTTTAATTAAAAAATATTTGAATTCAAATTTCCTCCAAAAAAAAAAATCCGTCCTGAAAATACCTCCCCAGAAAAGGACAAAACAGGGCGTGTCCTACATGGGGCACCCCCTGATAGGCCCAGGCAGCCCACTGATTGATAAGGGGATCGGCCATGTATTTAAGTGGGTTGGCCATGTAATTTTATCCCAGACTTTGTCTATAAATAATGGATTGTTCCCATATATTTAACAAACTTTTTTCACACATCTTTTCTTTGATTTAGGACAAATTACATATTCTTTATTATTTGATCATGTAACTTGTTTAAATAATTGCTTATAAGTGATCCAATATTTCCTCTCCAAGTGCAAAAGAAGAATACTCGTAATCAACAATATACGATGTATCATAGGTGGGGCATTCGTGACATGTGTTATATTCACGATGTATAGATCGAGTCCATTCCAAGCTTATGTATTAGTTAGATCGGGTAGATCGTGTTAGTATTCGGGTGAGTAGATACTTGTGAGAGCGGTTAGTATGTTAGGCCTCTATGTATGTGGTACATCGGTTCTAGCTAAGATTAGAACTCGACATCTAGCTTAGTGTCAGAAAACATTGTAAGTGACATAGTGGTTTGTTATGTTAAGCCATAAACATAATTGTTTCGGTTGTACCCAAGAAGAACTCGACATCTATCTTAGTATCGGCACTAATGTAAGCAACGTTGTAAGGTTTTCTCTGCCAAGAAAGGAGCTTGTTGACTAGTGAAGTAACTCTTGAGTTCGGTACTCGGAGAGTAGAGTAGGGCGAAGAGGAGCTCAGTGTCCGAACCATTATAAATCATCGTGTCCTATTTGCATTTCCTTTTACTCATCTCTTTACATTTAAACTCACATTTATCGCTTTATATATATACTTGCATTATATTGATAATTTCATGAAATGTTTTTATATTGTTTTAATTATATTTGTGTCGTGAATTGATGAGAACATTGTGTTTTGATTTGTATTGTTGTGATACGATTTGATAATATATGTATAGTTAATGTAGAACTGATATGAACACTCGGTAACAGTCTTTATACTACCTTACCCTTACATGGCTGATCACCTTTTAAGTGTTTTAGTGCATGTAATGTACTCTTAGGAGCCTTGTAATAGTCTTCATACTACATTACTTGTGCGTTTTCCAAACGGAATATTACATAGACGGTGGGTTCATGTAATTCGTTCGTGATTTAGAAAATACTTACACATCGCATCACAAGTGTGATGGGCAATATAATTAGGAGAAGCAAACTAAGGATCATTGCATGATTAAGCAAACACATTTATTTACCTATACGAGTTTTCACACATTATATTAGATTTAATTGTTATTTAGTTTATTTAGCTTTAAACCAAACCCCTTCAAACGAGAGAATTTACTTGCTTTTTAAAAAATATTAAAAATACAAAAATAATTGTCACACCCTGTCTAGGCAGAAACGAGACGTGTGATGGAGAGGATCGTCATAACACATTGATATTAGATAATAGAGAATTTACTAAATGAAGATCCAACACAAATATGTCATGCCGACTCCCGACACAAGTAGAGACTTGTATCGTGGTTAGTCAATACCACGACAAACATAGTCATATAGTCATAACATCCCACAACCCGAGATAAGCATACAGTAAACCAAACAAACCCAAGAAAACCGAAAATGCCAACATATTGTTGGTGAGCTCGTAGGCTTACTGTAATAAATGCATTTGATGTGCATACAAATACAAGTAGGACAAGAGTGTGTAATAAAGCACAAAGGAAGTAGTAATAAGAAATCCAAACCACATCGTAGTTATTTATCCACCACATCATAGTCATGTGCACAATAGGTTTCCAATTAGTCGACTACCAGCTCGAGCTAAAACTGTTGACTTAATAGGAGTATAGCAATCATATACATGTACCAATCAACCACTAAAGCTCATATGTGCAATTATAAACATAAAAATTTATCCAAAGCACATAGCTGATGTAGGCCCAAGTGTTGAGGAATGGGCCAACTTATTTATTCAGTTTGCATTTAACAGATCGTCGTCTCTATCTTTATAAGGTGGGACAAGCTATCTTGGTTTACATGTCCAAAGGATTGCACAAGCCTTCGCCTAATAAAACACTCTTGCTGAAAGGTCAATTCAAAACATGTCGCATACCAGGGACAAATGAAGAAGCGTAGGATCTTGTAAGAAGCTTCATGCTGTCTCTCGAGAACAAAGGTATGGCACTATCTAAATTATTTACGACTAGACTGTAGACACTTGAATTCTTACTTGTGTGTATATAAAACTGTTATTAGTATGTTGATAAGAGTCTTTAGACCTTGTACACGTAACTATGTCGGTGGTGATGATTCGCAGATTGCTGATTCTAAAAGTATAATGGTCCAAAAGCGCTAACTTTCTGAGATGTGTCAAGGTAAATGTCAAAGTTTTACCTGCTAGCTATGTTATGGATTATAAACAACAAGGATGTTATTGGTTACAAATGTTTGACCCATTTCTTCTTAAGTTTACTTTACTAGTTGAGTTTAGCAGATGGCCCAAAGCGATGTGATGTTTGTTATGCTTATAGCTTATTAAACATGTTGAAAAGGCCAATACAATAACCAGCACGATTCTGCAATCACATTATTTTTTTGGTCTACTACAGAGCGTCTTACATTTTTCCAAGATCTGGCAGAAGCTCTAAAGAATCTTTTTTTTTTTTAACGGCGAAATAATATTAAAAAAACTAGCAAGGAGCTAGAGACTTACAAAGAAACCAAATGAGGGTTTTTCAACGAGTCAATATGGTAATCGTTTTTCTAATTGGAGCACTAAGTTCAACAAGGGCGCTGTTACAGCTATGGAAAATGAGCCTGACAAATAAGTGCAGCGAGCGCAGGCATAATCATCAAATTCAGCGCGGGCATACCAAAACCCACAGCCGGCACAAATAAACACGCCTCAGGAAAAGAGAAGAAAAGTGAACTACAACTACAAATGCCCTGTTTGTGTAATATGTTTTATGAGAAATGGGCATACTCATATACATTCATTCTCATCCAGAAACACAGATGGAAAGAGAACATTGGCGGACGCTTTGGGGAGTAATGTGATTGAGATGGAAAAAACCTTTCATTATTTCTTTCCCGGTGGACTTGTTTCTGTGTATGAAGAGAGAGAAAAACATATTCATATCCTTCCCCACAGCCTGAAAATGTATTATCAAGCATAGAACATAGTATGAGTATCTAGGGTGTTTGGATTTGAGTTTATGTGAGGCCCAAAATACATAAAAATGTAAACTTTGTGTAGTAGTATAAGTGTACCGTTGGCCCTGCATGTGATTGGCTTTGTAATGTTCACTCTCTACTATATTATTCTCTCGTCATACATGTGTTGACTTGATGGTGATCGATTTTGGAACTTTCGCCTCTTGGAACCGGTTCCTTATATGATGTGTCCATCGTAACTCAGGATGATGATGAACGACTGTATCTCTATTGCCAAGACAACCCACTACAACAATATAAGGGTTTAGGGTCGACAATTTCGACCCTAAGTTACAAAGGGTGTCGACCCAAAGTACTTAGGGTCGACAATTTCGACCCTAACATGTCGACCCAAACTATTCGACCCAAAATTCTTTGGGTCGACTTTTTCCTATGCATTTTGGGTCGACAGTGGGGACCACAACATTTCCACCATAAAAGTTGACTAATTTTAGGGTCGACATTGTCTTTGAGACTTTGGGTCGACAATGTCGACCCTAATCTTTTTTTATTTATTAAAAACGTTTTAATATTAAAAACAAATTAATTATTAAATAATTAGGGTCGACATTGTCTTTGAGACTTTAGGTCGACAATGTCGACCCTAAATTTTTTTTATTTGCTTAAAAGCTATAGTGGTGTTCCACGTGGATTTTCCACCCAGTTTAGGGTCGACATTGTCGACCCTAAGTGTGATATTAGGGTCGACAATGTCGACCCTAAACTGTTGCTGGGCAAAAAAAAACTGGACTCACCATGCTAGTTTTCCAGAAAAAAATCTACGTTTCATCAAATCAAGAATTCGTCAAATCCACCGTACGATACAATAACAAATCATTAAACGTTACAATACCACAAATCCACGATACGATAAATTACTATTCACGAAATCCACGATACGATAACAAGTCTAAAAGTTTCACAAGTGTTACAAATTCACGATACAAACATAACAAGTCTAAAATTAACAAGTCTAACAAATCCATGATACAAACATGACAAAACCACAAAACACCTAATCCGACTCCTCCGACTCATCCTGCACCTCCTCATTATCCCCCTCCTCGTCCTCCGAGTAGTCACCACCCGATTGTTGATTGTCCTCTCTCACGTCATTGTCTTCACCCGCCTTGTCTCGAGCCAATTCGTCAACGCTCCGCGTATCGTTATTATGGGGATTGGTTATGAAGCGGGGAAGTTCGGGTTGACTGTAAGAAGCAGATGCTAGGTTGGAGTTCATAACGAGGTGATAAAAAATGTTAAAGGTATTATTGTTGACGGGAGTGAAAGGAAATTGGCCGACATAGGGAGGTTGGAGTGGTTGGAGTGGGGCGGTATATCTAGGTGTGCCGGTATATCCAGGTGGGCCGGTATATTGAGACTGGCCGGCATAGGAAGGTCGGAGTGGTTGATTATAAGGGAAGGGAGGGTTGAGTAAGTGAGCCCATTCATGGCTGAGTTGGGGCATAGTTGGGCGTGCAAAAGCAGGAGGCATAAATGGACGAGTAGGGTTTGGTGCATAGTTAGAAAAATACTCATCTATGGCTCCATACATCGTCTCACTATTTTGGTACGCCGCGTCAGCCTTCAATGCAGCAAAATAAGCCCGTTGCTGCGCCTCCGCGGTTTGCTTCCTTAACAAATCGGCCTCTTGATCTTTTTGCCTCAATATCCGATCCAGCTCATCCCGACTTATAGCATCTGGAAATGCCTGAGGACCGCGCCTGCGGGAAGTTGAGCCACCACCCGGTAACTTCCTGCCCTTTCCCGACATGTTCTGGCGGTTGGTACTCAGAACGACTTCATCCAAGATATATTGATCTGTCTTGTACGGGATGACGCCGGCTCTAACCTGATCTTGCATGCTCTTCATATCCAACTGTGAAAGAAAAAGAAAAAAAAAGGTTAAAAACAAATAAAATAAGTTATTAAAGAATGTAACGAGTTAAATTACTTACGTATCTCTTCCGGTTTTTTTCGGTCTTAAACTCCCCAGTCTCCGGCCTCGAGTGCGTCTTCCTCCAAGTCTCATTTAGGTCCTCGTAATGACCTTTCTGGACTTTCTGTACAATATCGAATAAATTAATAACAAGTTATAAATAAACAATATAAACACCTTTAAAATATCACAAAAATTATAAAGAGTCTTACATATTCGTTCCTGCCTTGCGCGAATGATTTCTTCCCTTGATGGGTTAGAATCGTGTTCTTCGCTCGGTTGGCAGCATTCTGAAGACTTCTCGCCACCCGATCCGGATGGGACCACCAGTCAACCAAGTTATTCCACTCATCTTCGGTTCTGTCTCCCCACACTTTATTCGGCGGCAGATGATTCCTTGCCTCCTCGGCCGAACCATATCTTGTAAAATGATCAGCCTTGATCCTTTGCTTATTTTTGCGCCAAAGGATCCTCAGTTTCAATTGCAGCCCAAGCTTTACCCTGTCCCCAACCGTATAGACATTATTGCCCATCACCACTTTATCCTGATTATTGTACCAAGAGGCGAGGTCGAAATAGCTCTACATATAAACATAAACATATGCATTTAAATAAACAAACAATTTAAACATAACACGCATATCCACACGTCGATAACAGTAAGAATAGAAGTAAAATAAACAATTAATACCTCAAGAGTAGGGAAAATATGCGCTTTATACGCCTCTGGAATTTCTTCCCACTCGCAAGCAAGGGGAAGGTACTTGACTGTTTCCCCCATTAGGCTATTCAACATGCTTGAATAATCGCCTGTAGGATGGAACGTACCTAGATCGCCGTAATCAAAGCCGATCGTCAAAGGTCGTTGGCCATTTTGTCTAAACGCCCTCCTTAAGGACGCATTCCCGGTCTCGATACGCAGGTTGGAACCTACAAAGATAAGTTATTGAGTCATGAAAATTCAAGTAAAAGAAATTAAAAATAATCAGTGTTATAAAATAATAAATAAACACAATTTCTTACTTTCGCACTGGGCCGGTACGGGCCGGTTGGGCCGTCTAGGTGGACTACCACCGGCATCCCCACCGTGTGATCTGGGAAATACGCACGCCATCTGTAAAATAACAAGTACAAGAACACACAGTTTCGTGGACCAATTAATGCTAATACACAAATTCATATAAATATACACATTTTAACATATAAAAACAATTCCACTCAAATAAAAAATACACATTTAAACATATAAAAACAATTCCATTCAAATGCAAAATTACACATTTAAACATATAAGACCCGTTGTTTGGAATGGTTGAGGACCAGTTGTTTGAGTTGGTGGAGTTGGGACATTATTTGCAGAAATATCTTCGAAAAACGTATCCATGTCAACGTGTTCAGGTGAATGCGGTACTGGTGGAGGTAGCGGAAGAATCGGTTCACCGTGATATTTCCAAGTGGTATAATGTTGGTCAAACCCGTAACGAGATATGTGTACCTCAAGAATTTCGAGGGTAACACGATTATCATCACGGTTACAACATCGACTACATGGGCAATGGATCTTTTGTGTGATGGGGTGCAACAATGGCTTACAATGCTTGATGAATGCAAAAAGACCATCTAAAAATTCTTCGGAATTACGATTGGATATAGTGGTCCAACTCTTATCAATTGTCATAACTGCGTTGCAAATAAACATATTCAAATAAATGATTTTTATTTTTTTATACCAAAAGGTCATTAACAAATATGAACTGTTCTGTTTACCTAAGTGCAACTATGGAAGGCAATCCTAACCCACTCTTTGAATGTTTCGTCTCATATATGAATGCGTATAACCGATTTACTATTTGAGAAAATTTCGGCATCATTTCCCCTCAACTCCCCAAATATGTGTTTAAAGACATATTCGTAGGAGTAAAGGAGAAACACTGTCGAAATCATCTCAAATAGTAAACCAATTATACGCATTCATATCCTAAATGAGACAAAACATTCAAAAAGCAGTCCCAAACAGGGGACTTTCCGAAATTAATTTCTAATAAATTAATTTCGGACGGGTTTTCTATAGGTTGATTAACTTCGGACGGGGATTTTTCGAAATTAATCACTAAAATCCTAAAACATTCTTAAAACAATACCAAATTCATATCAAGTTATATCAAATACAAAAACAAATACCAAACGACATGCCACCGAGGATACCAAAAGGAAAAAAAACAAAAAAAATACCTTTCGTCGGCTGTGGACCTGGCTGTGGTCGGCTGCGGTCGGCTGTGGACCCGGCTGTGGTCGGCTACGGTCGGCTGTGGTCGGCTGCCACAATCAAACAACAACAATAAACTTTCATTAGCACTATCAAAAACGAATTATAATCAAGAAACATTCTAACACACATAATTAAACTGTTTTTATAATTAACAAAAACAAAAACCAAAATAAAAAATTATAAAAAACGAATTATAATTAACCCTTTTACCAAAAACGAATTATAATCACGAATAAGTATAAGAATTATGATTTAGAGGGTTTTGAAGTTTAAGAATTATGATTTAGAGGGGTTTAGAATTATGGTGGTGGCTGTGGAAATTGTGCCCGTGTGCTCGTGTGAGTGGCTATGGTGGTGGTGGGTTATGCAGTGGTAGTGGCGGTGAGTAGTGGTGGTGGCGGTGAGTGGTGGTGGTGGAGTATAAGTGTTTTGATTTTTGTGTTTCGATCTGTTTTTGGGGTGGAGTATAAATGTTTTTGTGTTTTTGTGTTAACTCTTCGAGCTGTTAACAGATATATGGATAACATTTAGGGTCGACATTTTGGGTCGACAATGTCGACCCTAACTGTTTTTATATAAAATATTTAGTCATTATTTTGGGTCGACAATACATTCTATTTTTTGGGTCGAAAATGTCGACCCTAAATATGGTGCAAAATTAGGGTCGACATTTATGTGCAGTTTTGGGTCGACAATGTCGACCCTAAACTTTTTAATATAAAACATTTGGTTAAAAGATATGGCGGGGTTGTTTAATTTAGGTGAAAATTTTCGTAAATTTGGGGGGAAATTTAGGGTCGACATTTCTTTGCAATTTTGGGTCGAAAATGTCGACCCTAAACTGTTTAATATAAAACATTTAATCCACCTACAAACCTTTTATGAAATATATAACTTTTTATAAAAAATGTAAATTGGTTCGTTTCGGCCGGGTCGGTCCGGTTCCTCGTTTCGTATATAATTATTATATAAAATGATTTTTTATAAAATATATAATAACTTTTTTATAAAATATATAACTTTTTATAAAAAATATAAATTGGTTCGTTTCGGCCGGGTCGGTCCGGTTCCTCGTTTCGTATATAATTATTATATAAAATGATTTTTTATAAAATATATAATAACTTTTTTATAAAATATATAACTTTTTATAAAAAATATAAATTGGTTCGTTTCGGCCGGGTCGGTCCGGTTCCTCGTTTCGTATATAATTATTATATAAAATGATTTTTTTATAAAATATATAATACAGAATGTGTAGACTGGATCAAGAAATTCTTTCTAATTCTTAATGTCTGAATTAAGGTGGTGAGAATTTTATAGTTATAAGGAGTGTTTGGTATTGGGTTGATTATCTGTTATGGGTGATCTCCCCTAATAAATGCTTATTGCAGACCTTTAATGGATTAGTTTCTAATATCTTGGAGTCTTCTGGGTATGACTGTACTTATCTAGCAGTCTTCTCAGTCCAACTTGGCCTTGGGAGGAGGTTGGATTAAGTTAATGAAAAATGAGAGGTCTAATCTGGAAGATGTACCATAAGGAAGGGCTTTCCATTGGTATAAAGGTCTAGGAGGGCAGTGTAGTTTTCATTTACACTGTCAATGAAGGATGGTTGGATCAAAGGAAGGTGAGTGTTCCCTTTCCATTAATGCCATTCCCTCTTGCCTTTTGACCCATTTGGTGAGGTGTAGCTGCCAATGGGTTGAAGGGCTATGGTTTGGAAACGTAGTTGGTTGAGGTAGAGCCCTTCTCTTTGTGTGAATGGGGCTATACATCTCTTGATGAAGCCTGTCCATAATCTCTATAATCATTGTGGAATGGTTGAGTGATTTGTGAGTGTTATGTGATGGGAAATGTAGTCAAGGATGTATGGTATGGTGCATTTAAAAGGTGAATTGCTGGTAATATGCAGTATGGAAGTTCTGTTTTTGAAGTCTGCTTAGTATTGAATAGAGATTGTAGTAGTATTGTTTTAGATATCTTTTATATCTGATGTAGGCTTGTATTGTTTTGATGTTTTGGATTCTATGTTGTAATCCTTGTATCAAGTTTAAGATTAATAAATATTTTCACCTTTGCACCAAAAAAAGCATGTATATATAAAATGCACTGAAACATAGTTATTCACTCGTTATCCATACACATGCCTCTCTGCACAAACTCTTATTTATACAGATTTTAGATAAGTTTATTCAATATTTTAGACAGCAACCATAGACATGATGTCCAGGTTTTTGTTTTCATCATTTTAGGCTTACTTTCAAATCGGTTTTATAACAAAAAAATTATCTTTCCTATAAATTTTTCTAACTATTCAATTAAATTTGATTAAGCAATCCTTAACACATCACCAAACGAATGCAAACCACAGTATGATTAAGCAATCTTGAACACATCATCAAACAGAATGCAAATCATAGAATGGGGAACAATGGGGGCAAATCAAAAGGAAGGTGGCAATTATTGAGACTGACCCAAGCCATCTATGAAAGTGTCAGCTAACTTATTGCATTTAGTCTTTAAGCGAATCATGATCTCACGAAGAAGTGGCATTTGGTATTCTGCCACATCCTACAACGAATGAGATACTCAGTCAACATAGTATATATTGAGATTTACTTGCGTAAAACACCAATGTACTTCGTTTATTAATGCTACTAATAATAAGTAATTATCAAATTATCATCTTACCATAGGAAACGGTGCATGTTGGACCTGACTTTGCCATAAATAACCACCTTACCTAATCTAACAATATAAGTAGTTCCATTAACTGGGTCATAGGTTCAATAGCTTGGCCAGCAAGTGCTGGTAATGACAGTGCAATGAGCTCATGTCTTTTAATTTTAGAACGTAATCCCTCAACTATGTTTGGTTCCTCCTTTGAGCTAACACCCATCAAGTCTCTATTTACAAAAAAATGGTTAGAGCTGATAGGGAGTACATGTCAACCAATTAGCTGACTTTTCTAAGAGTATCCTAATAATCAGGGTCGTCCCGTGGATTTTTAAAGCCATGTGCCAAAAAAAACAAAGTAGACCTTCGGTAGTATGCCTTTAAAGTTTTCTATGCACTATGTTATAACTATGCAAGGCTTCTAAATGTGAGATATTTAGCTGATACGTACTCGCTAGAAAAAAATTAATGAATATTGTAAAACAATAATGTGTAACAAAAAGTGTTAAATCAACAACATTAAACTCCTAGAGATTTATTGACCAGTGTAAGTGGATGAATTCTTTTTCAAAACCTTTTTTTAGTACAAAACCTAAGTATTTTAGTACTTCCAGAGTTTAGCATTAAATCAGTTGTAACAAATAATTAAACAAAATTTAAAATTGTCAATTTAATTAACTTGAGAAATAAAACTAAATGGGGAAGGCATATATCTAAAGTCTACAAACGCAGGGATTTAAAAGTAACATCTTCTTCCTCTGCTCCCTGCCTATCCTCCTGGTTTTACCATTTTTTGTTAATTAGCTTCAAATTAACCAATGGTAATTGATATTCGGTGAAAATATAGAGAGTCTTATATATTAAAATGCATAGCCGTTACTTATACGTTATAACCAACATAAAGTAGTACCATTAACAAACAGAAAGGCACTATCTTCCAGCTCATGAAAGTATGTAAAATGTGGTGTGTACATAAAATAAGATAATTCGACTTAAGGATATATTTCTCTCGTGTTTGATATGTCATTTTCTTTAGTTATAATACTCTCTTCTAGTTCAGAAGAGTACAACTACAATTTGAGTTTAGCTGACCTTTTAATGTGGAAGAAACACGCGTCCACTTTAGAATAAGAGAAGAAGATAACATCATACTTGAAGAGTTCGATGAAACCGGGCTACAGTGTGCTACAACATGTGTTGCCTGCATATCTTAACCTCTTGTGGTTGTTTAAATAGAATGAATCACGAACTCAAACTGACAGTTGTTTAAACTGATGTATAAAAGTGTGCAAATTAAATGACCAATTCAGAACCACAAATCTTCCTACGCTCTCATCTTTATTAACCAAATTAGAACTTCAATCGAACTTTATTTTTTCCAAAAAAAATTAAAAGAAAAATCACTTGGAACATAACTAAAAAGACCTATATCAATTTTAAAATTACTTTTGAACATAAGAATATTATATTGTAACAAAACACTTTGATATTCACTGCAGCTAACGATATAACAAAACCCTAAATCAATTTATAAAAATAGTTAAAGATTAGTATACCTTGAGTTCAATGATTTTGAGCGATGTTAATTTAGGGTTTTTTGGTGGTCGTAGTTTTATATTCTGGATTGTGTTCTTGTGGAGGTATAATGAAGAAGAGTCGGATCCTCTTTTTTTCATATTAATTAGAGATGGATCGCAGGAAGTTTGTGTCAAAAGGGTGTTTTGTTTGTTCCATTATTCGTTTCGACCCCTAAGGTTTCTGTGATTAACTCCCTATTTTTAAAAGTTTTCTTTTATTATATTTTTGACACATATACTTTTGTACATAAATTTTTTGAAAAAACGAAAAAATTTGAATTTTTATAAATCTTGGCCAAATAAAGCAATATTTAAGCTTTTTAAATTAAACATATTTAATAAAATAAATCTAAATTCAAAAATATTACTAAATAAAATATGATTTGATTTTTTTAAAATGTGAATTCCCCACTTGACGTTTTCTTTTACTAAGTAAAAGATGTTGAATCTAATAAACCAAAAAAGTTAAAATATTGATCGATGATGCCTAGATAATCATGTTGGTGCATTGTAAATAACTTGGAATTGTTTCAAATAAGGAATCGATACCCGCGCTTCGCGGTGGCTTGTAAATAAGTAAAACATATTTAATAAATTTTGGTTAATTGTAGACAAAAAGTTGTATTGTAAATGGTTAGCAACGAGATGGAAAATATAATTCGCGCGTTGCGGCGGCGCTATTTTGTAACTTAGGAGTTGATTTATGCTATTTTTTATACTCAAGGTTTTTTTTCTTTTTATAACTAAGAGGTGTTCTCATAACATGTTTTTTATTTTTTAGAAGGTTTTTTGTGTATTGAATACCATGAATTGATTAGGTAGTTTAGGGTTACGTATGTCTGAAGCATTGCAATATTGGTCTCGTTTTGTTAGCAATTCGAAGATCTTTCCGCGTTTATTTTTTGATCTGAATGAATAGATGGATATGCGTTATATATGTGATAAATAAAGTTTATTGTATAAAAAAGACGTAAATAGTTAAAAGTTGATGGTACGGTTTGTAAGTTTTTTTTCCTATTTATATTAAACTTCAACATTTTTTTATAAAATCGTGCGTATTTCAGAAGCATTACAATATTTGGCTCATTTTGTTCGTAATTCGAATATCTTTCCAGGGGTATTTTTGATCTGAATGAATCGGTAGATACGTATTATATATTTGATAAATAAAACTTATTATATAAAAAATCGTAAATAGTTAAAAGTTGAGGGTCCGTTTTGTAAAGTTTTGTTTTTTCTTCATTTTGGGCTGGCATTTTTTTTAACTTTTGGCCAGGTTTAAGCTGATGTTTTGATCCATACTATAAAAATTGTAAATAATTAAAAGTTGAGAGTTCGTTTTATAAACTTTCTTTCTTCATTTTGGGTCGGCCGTTTTTTTTTTCTTACTTTAGACGAGATTTTGGGCTAATGTTTTGATCCACACTATTTTGGCATTTAGCGTAATGATAAATATAATAATGTAGCAGATAGTATTTAGCATGTAGGTGGTTAGCAATAATATAATAAGTATTAATCATAGTAAGAAATGTTGATGTATAAAGTTCTTTTAACATAACTAATCACTTCTAAGTTCCAATAACATGAAATTTGTAATTACAGCTTATCTTTACGATTCATCATCATAAATTATATCAAAGAATAACATTTTCAACAATAAAATTTACAACATTTACATAACATCGAATCATACTTCTTTTCACACTTCAAAGTCAAACATGAAAACATATATTTCCTTCTTCACACTCAACCATCTTGTTTATTTCAGATATCATACAAAATCTTATACTTGTTGGAGTTTATAACCTAATTAACCATTAACTATACGAGTACGCAGCGGAAAACATATAATCACGCATAGAATATATAATCAACAAAGAGTTCAAGAGGTGTGTACCTTTTAGCAATCTAACGAACACAGTCTTGAATATACGCGTGTGTATAAAGCTAATATCACGCGAACCACTAGGATCAAAGCATAATCTCTCTACTTCGACACACAGCAAGACATTTACGTATTTTATTATTACGATAAATAAAACTGTATTATATTAAATCATAAATGTTAAAGTTGAGGGATTACGGTTATTTTATGGATCCGTTTTTTTTTGTGTATTAATGTTTTGGGCCCCATGCCTCATTTAGGGTCGACTTTGTCGACCCTAATATTTGCTCGACCTAAAATCCACTTTTTGTTGTAGTGTATACGCGTGTGTATAATAAATATAACAACGCGAAACCACCGAGGATCTAAATAAAATCCCTCTACTTCAACACACACAATACGTTTGTAGCAAACAATTAAGTATGCTACTAGTATTGATAAAGCAATCAAACCGCGTATCTTGACAATCAACTAAACCGGAAACCTTTGATAGTTCTTGATGGGTCGAACAACAACAAACCGAAAACCTTTGTTGGTTTTTCTGCCAATCGAACAGGAAGGAAGAAAACCAAAAACCTTGAAGGTTTTGGTTCGGTCGAGCAACAGGAAGAAGGAGAAGAAGATTTTAGGGTTTGGTTTTTCAAGTTATGAGAAACAATGAACCCAAGATCTCTTTATATAGTCTCCCTACTTGGCTTGCAAGTTAAGCAATCCTAATCCCATTAGGAATTAGTATTCGACCGGTATAAGGAAGGAGGGGGCAACCCGTAACTTTCCTTTTTCCAGTTTTGCTTATTTAGTCCTTCCTTTAACTATTAATGACTAAAATAACCCCCGTTAAATTCTTGTTAACATTTAACGCTCATTTAAGCTTTATCACTAAATATAGTACACTTAATATATTTCATATAATTGTTTTATGTATTAACATGTGCGTCCCCATAGGCTCGAATCAATTTCCCGGACATATATTATTTTACGTGGACATAATCCAACAGCTCCCACTTGGACATGTATTAAATAATATAATAACATTGGTAAGCGTCTAGCAACACGCCAATGCTCCCAGGAATATCCGAGTGTGGTTTTATAAAGTCACGGATAAATGATTTATGTATTTACAATCCCTTTGTTTCCGATACCGTGTTAAAAATGGATATGGATCAAGGTCATTCCATTATTTAACGATTCTGTTTCTCGTATATATGATTAGTCAGGATTACCAAAAGTCAATGAGACTCTTCTACATGAGCTTTTAGGCGCGACCACGCATACATCTGGTTAATCCTACGAGGGGCCCAGTGGCATCATACTTCAACTATTGAAGGAACAAATTATATATTGACTACAAGTGCCATGTCACCATGCTTCATAATCACTTCTGAAATAATTCTTATTAGCTACCTTATTCAGGATAACTAAAACTAAATCAAGAAGGATAATCCACACATACAAGACCTACTTGCATCTCAAGTCTAAGGATTTAGTAAATAAAATCACTTACAAGATTCACTTAATGACGCCGATCCATAAAGTGATAATCTTGTTAGTTGGGGAAGTCCAATATTCATCTCATGAATATCATGTGAGTTTGGCGGACACATCCTTTAATATCCAAGATATCACCAATCACTCAGACTTGTCTTAGTTCAACAATATTCCCATATTATTGATCGACAACGGACTAGTTTAGAATAATAATAAAACATTATTCACGGATTAAACATGCAAATATATGACACAATTTAAAATAAATATAACGAAATACCATGTATCTTTATCATAAAATAAATTTTCTTAACATCCCTTATCCAAATACTAAACACAGATCTACATGAAACTACTAGCTAAACGAAGTCCCATGCTCCTAGCATGTTGAGTAAGCTTTCCTTTCGGTAAAGCCTTCGTAAAAGGATCTGCTAGATTGTCATCTGTGTGAACTTTAAGAAGGTATCTTCTATGGTAGTGTCTGGCGCCCCTCTGAACCCCTGGTTTGTGGCAATAAGAGTGCGGTTGAATTATCGTAAAACATCTTAATTGGTTCGTTTATTATTGGTACTATACCAAGCCCTGAAATAAACTTCCTAATACAAACAACTTCCATCTCTGCTTCTGAAGCAGCTATGTATTCAGCTTCTGTAGCGGACATTACATTAGTACTTTGCTTGGAGCTTTTCTAGTCTACTGCGTCTTCCATTCAAAATGATGACGTATCATGTCTGAGATTTTATTTCATCTCTATCGGTCTCAAATCCAGCATTGCAGTAGCAATCAACTCTAAGTTCAGCTTCAGGATTTCTAACATAAACCAAGAACATATCTTTTGTATTTCTTAAATACTTAAGAATAGTTTTCACAGCAGTCCAGTGTGGTTCTCTTGGATTCTGTTGAAAACGGCTTGTTATATTTTGCGCGAACACAACATCAGGTCTAGTGCATCTCACTGCATACATAATGGAACCTACAGCCAAAGCATAAGGTACATTTTGCATACGCTTCACCTCTCCGGGTGTAGAAGCACCTTGTGTTTATTCAAGTCAAGTCTTTCTTGCATGGGGATATAACCACGCTTGGAAATATCCATCTTAAATATCCTTAAGATTTTATCCATGTAAGCACATTGACTAAGTCCAATTAATCGCTTTGATCTATCTCTGTAGATCTTGATTCCAAGAATAAATGTTTCTTCCCCTAAATCTTTCATGGCGAAATATTTTTCAAGATATGTCTTTACACTTTGTAAACTTGGAATGTGATTTCCCATGATAATTATGCCATCAACATATAAGATGAGGAATGTAACATTACTCCCACTAGCCTTTTGATATACACATGGCTCATCAAGATTTTAAGCAAATCAAAACATTTTTATTTCCTCATCAAATCTTTTATTCTAGCTTCTTGATGCTTGCTTAAGACCATAAATGGATCTTTGAAGCTTGCATGCTTTCCTGGGAGGATTCAGATCAACAAAACCTTCAGGTTACACCATATAAATATCTTCATCAAGATAACCATTTAAGAAGGCAGTTTTGACATCCATTTGCCATATCGCATAGTCGTAGAACGTAGCTATAGCTATGAGAATCCTAATAGCTCTAATGTCAGCAACAGGTGAGAACGTTTCTTCATAATCAACCCCGTAGGTTTGAGTAAATCCCTTTGCTACAAGACGAGCTTTATAGGTGTGTACATTGCCATCCATGTCAGTCTTTTTCTTGAAAAGCCATTTGCTTCCAACAGTCTTACCATTGGGAGGAAGATCAACCAAGCGCCAGACTAGATTATCTTTCATGGATTGCATCTCCGCATTCATAACATCGAGCCACTTATCAAATTCCGGATCTAATATTGCAGCTTTATAGTTAGCAGGTTCATTAAGATCCCCTAAACTATGCTCATCTACTTCTACATTTAGACATAAGCGTTCAGGAGCTCGATGTGTCCTTACGGACCTACGAACGGGAATCACTTCCTCTTGAGGTGGTTCGAAACCTTTAACCTCTATAGGAATTTCGCTAGTGTTTTCAGAAGGTGATGTATCCATCTTAAATCTCCTTAAGATTTTATCCATGCAAGCACATTGACTAAGTCCAATTAATCACTTCGATCTATCTCTGTAGATCTTGATTCCAAGAATAAATGTTGCTTCCCCTAAATCTTTCATGGCGAAATACTTTTCAAGATATGTCTTTACACTTTGTAAACTTGGAATGTGATTTCCCATGATAATTATGCCATCAACATATAAGATGAGGAATGTAACATTACTCCCACTAGCCTTTTGATATACACATGGCTCATCAAGATTTTGAGCAAATCCAAACATTTTGATTTCCTCATCAAATCTTTTATTCTAGCTTCTTGATGCTTGCTTAAGACCATAAATGGATCTTTGAAGCTTGCATGCTTTCCTGGGATGATTTGGATCAACAAAACCTTCAGGTTACACCATATAAATATCTTCATCAAGATAACCATTTAAGAAGGCAGTTTTGACATCCATTTTCCATATCTCATAGTCGTAGAATGCCGCTATAGCTATGAGAATCCTAATAGCTCTAATGTCAGCAACGAGTGAGGACGTTTCTTCATAATCAACCCCGAAGGTTTGAGTAAATCCCTTTGCTACAAGACGAGCTTTATAGGTGTGTACATTTCCATCCATGTCAGTCTTTTTTTTGAAAAGCCATTTGCTTCCAACATTCTTACCATTGGGAGGAAGATCAACCAAGCGCCAGACTTGATTATCGTTCATGGATTGCATATTCGCATTCATAGCATTGAGCCACTTATCAGATTCCGGATCTAATATTGCAGCTTTATAGTTAGTAGGTTCATTAAGATCTCCTAAACTATGTTTTACCCGGGTCAGAAACGGGTGGTATACATTTAATGTTGGAAACGGGCGCGCCTGGTAATTGTATTGTTTTATAAATTACTGCTACTGTTATGATAATGTCTTTTGCATTCACTCAAATAGAATTATGACCGATAAGTAGATACGTACAGTAATAGTGTAAACCGATAAAATAGAATTATGACCGTGAATATTTTAAATAGAATAAATGACGCGTAGAATATATTTTATATTCGAGGAGCACATGAAAAAATAAAATAACCTAAAATAAAAAGTAGAATAGTAAAATTAAAGAAGGCACGTGCTAAAATGGGGGGCAGGCGGGCGGGCACCGGGGGGGGGGGTGTGGGGGGGGGAATATTTTTTATTCGAAGCACTTGAAAAAATAAAATAACATAAAATAAAAGTAGAAGAGTAAAATTAGAGGCGGCTAAATGGGCAGGCGGGCGGGCACGGGAATCGGGATCGGGCTAAAAGGGGCACGGGCCAAAACGGGCACTAATGGGATAAATGGGTTACCGAGATAATCTTATTTATTTAATGGTATCTTTTCATACGTATTTATACGTTTTACTCCGTTTTATTACGTTTTTGTCCGTTTTTATAAGCTTTTTGACTTTTGTATGTTTACAGACGTTTTCTTCCGTTTTTTACGATTTCGTCTCTTTTTACGCTTTTGTACTTTTTTTACGCTTTCGACCATTTTTTTACGTTTTCGTCCGTTTTTTATGTTGTAGTCTGTCTATTTACGATTTTGTCTGGTTTTCGTTCGTTTTTTACGTTTTTGTCCGTTTTTTACGTTATTTTACGTTTTTGTCCGTTTCTTTATGTTTTAGTCCTTTTTTACGTTTTTGTACGATTTTGTCTGTTTTCGTACGTCTACGACGC
This sequence comes from Tanacetum coccineum, assembly GCA_026074375.1. Lineage (NCBI taxonomy): Eukaryota > Viridiplantae > Streptophyta > Magnoliopsida > Asterales > Asteraceae > Tanacetum > Tanacetum coccineum. The sequence continues at coordinate 8,011 of BQNB010011646.1, read as the reverse complement.
TCCCTCCCCCCCCCCCCCTCAACCCCCCTCCCCTCACATGCACTACCTGCCTTTATGCCCACCCCCTTCTCCCCCCCCCCTTGCCCCTATCTAGACAAATCATAAAATCATCCCCCCTGCCCCACCCCCACCCCCCTGAACTCCCACCTGTTACTCCCCTCCTTAACTCCCTTACCACCGCCCCCCCCTATCACCATCTATACGTTTTTATCCCTAAATATATTAATAGTGCCCCCCCCCTCCCCCCTTCACCCGCCCCACCCTCATCCCTCCCCTTCGACCTAACACCCCCTCCTTCACCTTCTCCCTCCACCCCACCTTCTCCCACCTTCCCCCCTCCCTCTATCCCCCCTCTCATTATTTCAAACATACTTATACTCCCCCCCTTCCGATGATCCTTCCCCCTCCCCCCCCCTCTAGCAAAATTTTTATATACCCCTCCCCCTAACCGACCCTCCCCCCCGCCCATATTACCCCCCCCCCTCTCCCCCCCCCCCTACGTCATCCCCCCCCCCGCCCCCCCCCCACCCTCCATCCCCGTCACCCCACCCTCCCCCCTACTTCCCCACCTCTCCCTCCTCTTCCCAAACACTTTCCCGCCCCCCTGCTACCCCCCTTCCCCCCACCTCCCCCCCCCCCCCCCCCCTTCCTTCCTACCCCCTCACCCTCCCAAAGCACCCAACAAATTACAAAAGGAAGAAGCTCAACAAGCACCAGACTTGAAATACTTCATAGATTGCATATCCTCATTCATATCCTCGACCCACTTAATAAATTCCATATCTAATATTGCAGCTTATAAAGTTACTAGTTCAATAAAGATCCGCTAAACTATGCTCCACCAGTTCTACATTTAGACCTAAAGCGATCGAGCTGATGTGTTCCTTGGCTGACCTGACACAATGGGAACAACTTTCTCTTGAGGTGGTTCGAAACCTTCAACCTCCATAGGAATTTTGCTAGTGTTTTCAGAAGGTGATGTATCTTTATCTTGAATTTCTTTAAGTTCTTCGGCCCTCCCAGTGACTTCTTGAGACAAAAGATTTTTCTCTAAGAATTCAACATACCTTGCAACAACAATTTTGTTTTCAGGTGGGAAGTAAAAATAGTAACCCATTGTTTCCTTTGGGTATCCTATAAAGATACACTTAATAGATCTTTGTTAGAGTTTGTCAGGCGTATCCCACTTCACAAGCGCCTCACGTCCTCAGACCTTTAAGTAAGACAAGTTAGGAACTTTTCCATACCATAATTCATATGGTGTCTTATCAACCTTCTTGGTTGGAACCATATTGAGAATGCATGTAGCAGTCTCTTGAGCATAATCCCAAAAGGATAACGATACAATTGTAAGATTCATCATAGATCGAACTATGTCTAACAAAGTACGATTCCTCTTTTCAGACACCTCAATTGTGTTGTAAAGTATATGGAGGTGTGAGCTGTTGAACAATTCAGCAACTTAAGATAATCTTTAAACTCTGACTAACGAATCGCCCCCTCAGATCAGATCAAAGTGCCCTTTATAAGTCTTTCTGAGTTGATTTTATACTTTCATTCTTAAACACCTTGAATGTTTCAAAGACTTCATGTTTAGACTTCATGTTTATGCTTAAGTAAATAAACATAACCATAACGACTATAATCATCCGAAAAGGTAATGAAGTAGCTATCATTATATATAGAATTAACATTTGGCATAAGATTAAGCATATCAATTTCATAAATACCATCAATCGGAATAGTATTAAAATAAAGAACATAATTCTTAGAAACTGAAGTTTTATAATCCGTAAAACATTGGATAAAACAATTGTCAACCAAATGAGAAACTAAAATAGGTAGTTCCTTACATATCTAGCAAAGTTACTAGTGAGGCCATGATTAGACCAACACTAAGATCTTGTGAGAGCACATAACCAAGGAGTTCTAGTTGCTCCACATATCCTTTTATCTTAAGTACATATGAGCTAATTGATTTTCCCTCCTCTCGTTTGCAAGCATGAAAAGTTTTGGATTAGGTCAAACCGCTCCACTCCAGCTTGTTTCTTCAAACATAGACTTTAAGCTCCTGAAGCATTTCATAAGGTGAGGAATTTTCGAGTTGTCCATGTAGTTCGGGAGTCATACTTTTGAGCATAAGACAAGCAACCTCATTATGAGCATCATAAACCGCACTCAACTTTGCAAGTACTTAGAATCGGTAGGTGAAGAAGGGGGAATAGGCTGTTCAATAACAACCATGTTCTTTTCAACTCTCAAGACCATCTTAGGTGAACAAAACCAATCATTGAAATTTGAACCAGAAATTTTTTCTCTTTTAAACATCGACCTGAAAGCCGAATGGTTTATGTTTTAGACAGGTAGTGCCATCTACAAAACATATTAAGTTCAAGATTTTAGTATTTTAGATTATACTCCTTGAAGAAAATTAACTACCCATATTTAAATGTATAAACAATTAATTTTCTAAGGCCTAAGATCCAACTTGACAAACCACCATTACATCAGTTGATCTGCTAGCAATGGTGTATTCAAAAGGTAATGGGCGATCAATAATTGCCACCGATGTAATTCCTAGAATATTATAGGACTTACTTTATTACATTAATATACTAGTAAGCATGTTTTATCCCATCTATGCCTTGAGCATAAGGTCTCACCAGCTTACCTCAATTAAGTCGTCCAATCAAGAACTGTGATTATGTAACACCAACGTCTCACGAAAAGTGTATAATCACCTTGGGTTTGCAATCTAACTACGGTCTGTAATAGAGACGTAGTTAGATTGCAAACCCAAGGTGATTATACACTTTTCGTGAGACGTTGGTGTTACATAAATACATTTCTTGATTGGACGACTTAATTGAGTAGAGCTGTGAGACCATTATGCTCACGGCATTAGATGGGATAAAACATGCTTACTAGTATATTAATGTAATAAAGTAAGTCCTATAATGTTCTAGGAATTGCACCGGTGGCAATTATTGATCGCCCATTACCTTTTGAATACAACATTGCTAGCAGATCAACTGATGTAATGGTGGTTTGTCAAGTTAGATCCTAGACCTTAGAAAATTAATTGTTTATACATTAAACTGGGTAGTTTAATTTTCTTCAAGGAGTTAATCAAAAATACCAAAAATCTTGGAACTTAAAATTTTTGTAAATGGCACTACCTGTCTAAATCATAAACCATTCGGATTTCATGTCGATGTTTGAAAGAGAAAACTTTCTGGTTCAAATTACAATGATTGGTTTCGTTCACCTAAGATGGTCTTGAGAGTTGAAAAGAAATTGTTTGTCATTGAACAACCTATTTCCCCTGCTCCACCTGCCGATTCTAAGTACTTACGCAGAAGAATGCTGTTTATGATGCTCATAATGAGGTTGCTTGTCTTATGCTCGGAAGTATGACTCCTGAACTACATAGACAGCTCAAAAATTCCTCACCTTATGAAATGCTTCAGGAGATTAAAATCCATGTTTGAAGAAACAAGTTCGAGTGGAGCGGTTTGACCTAATCCACACTTTCCATGCTTACAAACAAGAGGAGGGAAAATCAGTTAGCTCATATGTACTTAAGATGAAGGGGAATTATATGTAGAGCAACTAGAATGCCTTGGTTATGTGCTCTCACAAGATCTTAGTGTTGGTCTAATCATGGCCTCACTAGTAACTTTGCTGGATTTTTAAGGAACTACTTGTTTCAGTTTCTCATTTGGTTGACAATGGTTTTATCCAATGTTTTACGGATTATAAAACTTTAGTTTCTAAGAATTATGTTCTTTATTTTTTTTTTTTTTTTTTTTTTTTTTTTTTTTTTTTTTTAAAAATGTTTTATTCCGAGTGATGGTATTTATGAAATTGATATGCTTAATCTTATGCCAAATGTTAATTCTATATATAATGATAGCTACTTCATTACCTTTTCAGATGATTATAGTCGTTATGGTTATGTTTATTTACTTAAACATAAACATGAAGTCTTTGAAACATTCAAGGTGTTTAAGAATAAAAGTATAAAATTAACTCAGAAAGACTATAAAGGACTATAGAGGCACTTCGATCAGATCGAGAAGGCGAATATATTAGTCAAGAGTTTAAAGATTATCTGAAAGCTTGTGGAATTGTTTAACGGCTTACACCTTCGTATACACCACAACACAATGAGGTGTTTGAAAGGAGGAATCATACCTTTTTAACATGGTTCGATCAATAATGAATCTTACAACTCTGCCGTTATCCTTTTGGTATTATGATCTGGAGACTGCTACACGCATTCTCAATATGGTTCCAACCAAGAAGGTTGATAAGATACCATATGAACTATGGTATGGAAAAGTTCCTAATTTGTCTTACTTAAAGGTCTGGGGTTGTGAGGCTCTTGTGAAGAGAGATACGCCTAATAAACTCCAACAAAAATCTGTTAAGTGTATCTTTGTAGGAAATAATGGGTTACTATTTCTACTTCCCACCTGAAAACAAAATTGTTGTTGCAAGGTATGTTGAATTCTTGGAGAAAAAACTTTTGTCTCAAGAAATCAGTGAGAGGGCCAAAGAACTTGAATAAATTCAAGATGGAGATACATCACCTTCTAAAAACACTAGCAAAATTCCTATAGATGTTGAAGGTTTTGAACCACCTCAAGAGGAAGTTGTTCCCGTTCGTAGGTCCGCAAGGACACATCAAGCTCCCGGTCGATTATGTCTAAATGTAGAAGTGGAAGAGCATAGTTTAGTGGATCTTAATGAACCCACTAACTATAAAGCTGCAATGTTAGATCTGAAATCTGATAAGGGGCTTGATGCCATAAATGCGGGAATGCAATCCATGAAAGCTAATCAAGTTTGGTGCTTGGTTGATCTTTCTCCTAATTGTAAGATTGTTAGGAGAAAATGGCTTTTTAAGAAAAAGACTGACATGGATGGCATAGTATACACCTATAAAGCTCGTCTAGTAGGTAAGGGTTTTACTCAAACCTACGAGGTTGATTATGAAGAAACATTCTCACCCGTTGCTGACATTAGAGCCATTAGGATTCTTATAGCTATAGCAGCGTTCTATGACTATGAGATATGGCAAATGGATGTCAGAACTGCCTTCTTAAATGGATATCTTGAAGAAGATATTTATATGGTGCAACCTAAAGGCTTTATTGATCCTAAACATCCCAAAAAAGTATGCAAGTTTCAAAAATCCATTTATGGTCTTAAGCAAGCATCAAGAAGCTGGAATAAAAGATTTGATGAAGAAATCAAAAGGTTTGGATTTGCTCAAAACCTTGATGAGCCAAGTGTATATCAAAAGGCTAGTGGGAGTAATGTTACATTCCTCATCTTATATGTCGATGACATAATTATCATGGGAAATCATATTCTAAGTTTACAAAGTGTAAAGTCATATATTGGAAAGTGTTTCACCATGAAAGATTTGGGGGAAGCAGCATTTATTCTTGGAATCAAGATCTACCGAGATAGATCGAAGCGATTAATTAGACTAAGTCAGAGTGCTTACATGGATAAAATCTTAAAAAAAATTAGGATGGATACTTCCAAACACGGTTATATCCCCATGCAAGAAAAACTTGACTTAAATAAAACACAAGGTGCTTCAACACCTGAAGAGGTGAAGCGTATGCAAAATGTTCCCAATGCTTCAGCAGTATGATCCATTGTGTATGCGGTAAGATGCACTACACCTGATGTTGCGTTCACCCAAAACATAACAAGCCGTTTTCAACAGAATCTGGGTGAACTTCACTAGACTGCTGTGAAAACCATTCTTAAGTATTTAAGAAATACTAAAGATATGTTCATATAAGCAACATTACTATCACATATCCAATTCCTTCTACTCTAAATACAAGAATCCATAAAGATCATTCACTTGATCATGTGATTGGTGATATACAGTCTGGTGTACTGACAAGGAGAATGCCAAAGACTTCAAATGAACAAGGGTTTATTAGTGCTGTTTATAAAGGGAAAACTCATGAAGACCTTTATACTTGTCTGTTTGCTTGTTTTCTATCACAAGTAGAACCCAATAGGACCCCAATTCAAGCTGTTACAGATCCAAGCTGATAGAATACAATATGTAGGATGAGCTTCTACAGTTTAAATTACAAAAGGTTTGAACTTTAGTTGATTTACCATATGGCATGAGGGCCATTGGAACAAAATGGGTCTACAAGAACAAGAAAGATAAGAGAGGTATTATGATTAGAAACAAGGCAAGGTTGGTTGCACGGGGTTATACTCAAGAAGAGGTAAAGATTAATGATAGGTCCAGATGCTAGATTTGAACAATTATGCTGTTCTAGCCTATGCCTCAAAAAAGACTTTGTTGTGTACCAAATAGATGTTAAGAGTGCATCCAGAGTTCCATGATAGAGTTTATAAGGTAAAAAAAGGCATTATATGGTCTACATCAAGCTCCTAGAGCTTGGTATGAGACTCTATCTACCTATTTATTAGATAATGGATTTTAGAGAGGCTAGATAGATAAGACTTTGTTCATTAAAAGGGTCAAAGAAGATATTCTACTAGTTAAAGTATATTAGAATGATATCATTTTTTGGGTCCCGAAGTGAATGAGATGTGTACTGAGTTTTGAAAGATGATTCATCAAGAAAAAAAATTTTTTTCCAGATGATGTATTATGGGAGAGCTCACATTCTTCTTAGGACGTAAGATGACTCAAAAAGATAATGGAATTTTCATTAGTCAAGACAATTATGTGGATGGAAATCTTGAAGAAGTTTTGGTTTTTTTAACTGAAGACAGCAGTGCACATATGGAAACTTCAAGTCCATTTCTCAAGGGAGCAGAAGCTTGAAGATGTTGATGTTCACATTATATATCAAAGATTGGATCAATGATGTACCTACAGCTTTAAGGGCCCTGATATAATGTTGCTGTATGTGCTTGTGCAAGAATCGAATTCACACAAGTCACACCTAAAGTTTCACATCTTCATGCTGTGAAAAGAATCTTTAGATACTTGAAAGGTCAACCTAAATTGGGCCTTTGGTATCCTAAGGACTCACCATTTGATTTGGAAGCTTATTCTGATAGTGACTATGCTGGTGCAAGTTTAGACAGGAAATCCACAACAGGAGGTTGTCAATTTCTTGGAAGCAGATTGATTTCATAGCAATGCAAGAAGCAAACTATAGTTGCCAACTCTACTACTGAAGCAGAATATGTAGCTACTGCTAGTTGCTGTGGACAAGTACTCTGGATTCAAAATCAAATGCTGGATTATGGATACAATTTCATGAATACCAAGATTTTCATTGACAATGAAAGCACCATCTGCATAGTTAAGAATCCAGTATTTCACTTAAAGACTAAGCACATTAAGATTAGACATCATTTTATTAGAGATTCCAATGAGAAGAAGCTTATTCAGATGATAAAGATTCACACAGATCAGAATGTTACAGATTTGCTCACAAAAGCATTTGATGTTGGCAGAATTCAATATCTGATTGCAAGTATAGGAATGCTTAACCTCTAAAGTATTGATTGAGGGGAGGTTAATTGTGTTTATATGTTAGGATCACATAAATGGACCCGAACAAAGAAGCTTCGGTCACTCGAAGATGCAAGACAAAAGTCTAGCTCGAAAGACAATGTTTATTATGTATACGGGCCAAGATGTAAAAAGCCCAAAAAGAAAGCCTTCAAAGGCTAATCCTTGTTAGTATAAATACACCTAGTTTAGTCAAAATTAGGTTAGCTACTCCATTATTATTTTTGTCATCTTAAGGGTTTGTAGCAACTCTTTGTTTTTTTTTTTATCAAAAGTTCTTTAATGTTTAATCTTTCTTTTGCCATTGATCTTGTGATTTTCATCCACGGAATGATCTAGGGATCCTACATGGTTTAAGATGGATAGCTAGTATCCAAATTTGTTTATTATATTTTTATATTAATTCGATAGGAATCGAATTAATGAACTTTTTATATTTTTTATACAAAAATAGCAAAATAAACTTCCAAA